>QZGG01000699.1:0-108711 GCA_006409495.1 Sedum album
TTTATGCATAGACAAAGAACATGATTCTCTTCGAGTTCTTGAGCTAATAGAACCATGGAGAGCTGATGACCAGACAGCTGCGATTCTCATATCTCAACTTCCGAAAACAAGTGATGAAGAACTTGGCTGGCCAAGCCAAGTTCTCTGCTCAATCATTCTCCCCAAGTTACTTATCCTCGAAGAACCTGCTTCACGCATGCTCATCACTTCCACAGTCGATTATTGCAAACAGTACCAGCGGGCAGCAGTTCATGCCCTTCTGTTCCCACTATTTTTCAAAAAAGAAGGTATGAATCGACATTTGTGTGATCTAATCACCAAAATTACTACAGAATGCTTGCATCCGCTCACGCCTCAACATTCTTCCAGAGGCTATTAACCACAGACGAAACTGAAAGGAAATTCCTAACCCTTCCTTGCCATCAGCATCTCCTATCGAAAAGCTTGGTATGGACTGAACTGAATCAACCTTCAGCGTGTTTCAAACTGCTTTAGATCATAACATCCATTTGACCCAAGATTCAGTAGATCATCTCGTGCTGGAAATGGCCGATATATATCCTAAATCCCTCAAGTTCGGTACCTTCTTGCTGCGTTTAGTCACCAAATGCCGGCCAATGTTGGCTCCTCATAAACACTTGCTAGCTGAAGCAGTTGGTTGCACAAAGACTGTACTTACAAAGTCTGTAATAGCCAAACTAGCAAATCTGTAATATTGTCAAAAACTACGTAGTTTTAACGAGTACTAGTAGTAATAAAGTAACGATACCAATAGCGTAGTGCACGCGCACGACGATCGCGTTGCGGACTTTCCAAGTGTCTTCTCCCATCTTCAACGTCGCAAAGCTCCGATTCCCAACGCAAGCATCCGTCCATCTTTCATGGCTTTCGCATCCTTCACTCCACAGTTCCGCACTATGCCTTACTCCATTCCTCAACCCTAAACTCCTCGCTTTCAATTTCTCAACTCCATTTCTCGATCCGCGCGCACGAAATCGATTTTTGTTTCCGCTATGAGGATCCGAGCTTCGGTCATCTGGTTGTTACTCATTTCGTTGTGTATCCATTCGGTGTGTGGTTTGAATCTGCTTGCATCTGAAACGGACCAGTTACCACCGCCGGAGATCAATGCGACCGTTACTGCCGACACCAATCGCACTAAGGATAGCTTTGCTGATATGATTGATCGTGCTCTTGAGAAGGAATTTACTGAAAATGACGATGACCAAACTGGAGGTTTGTTCTAGATCTGTTTGCTGGTGTGTGAGTATTAGGGTTTACAATAGTCTCATTTTTCTATGTTTGCTTGATATATGGGAATGAAGGAGAGGTGTAAAGAGCTCATTTTTGTCTGAATTCAATCCTCAATGCTAAACTTGTTGGGTGGACTTGCTTGAATTGACATTCTGTTCTGTATCGTTGTCTAATTGATAGTGATTTCATCCTGTGTTAGATTGTTACTAGTTGCCTACAGATATGGTCTGCGTTTGGTGCTATATTTCACTCTCCCTTTTCCATTTCAGGCACTGATGCAGGAAGCTTTAACAACAGTGTCAATGACCAGCAGGTTGGTTGGTGATACAAATATCTTAATGTTGTGGCAAATTTTGCTTGTGCATGCCACCAAT
This sequence comes from Sedum album, assembly GCA_006409495.1. Classification (NCBI taxonomy): domain Eukaryota; kingdom Viridiplantae; phylum Streptophyta; class Magnoliopsida; order Saxifragales; family Crassulaceae; genus Sedum; species Sedum album. The sequence continues at coordinate 1,629 of QZGG01000699.1, forward strand.
GTTATAGAACTTATCTAGAATCCATTTTTGTGTGGAAATTCTTTAGTGTAGTTGAGTATTACTATGAGATACTTATTAGTTACGTTACTCAAGTCTCCTTAGGAAACTCTCCTAGCAGGCTAGTTTCCTCATCAGAAACTTGTAATGCTGCTTCAACATTAATGCCTTGTGCTCTCTTTATTGACATAGATTAATATTGTTATAATGTAAAGAAAAATAACTGATGCTGTGCCCTGATAATTGAAAATTATGTATCAGAAGTTTGTGATTCTATTTTCATTTGAGTTTTGATCTTCAACTGCACAAGTTATTTCCCTCCTCTCATATTGGTAAGATAATGGCTTAATGAGCGATCTTGAGTTGTGTGTGTGCCATTGGTAGTAAGATGGGCAATCCTTTAACAGAAACAACTAAGTGAAGTACTCATCAAGATTAGGGAAAATCAAATGCTTATATACTGAAGTAGATATTATTAGGGCGTTAATGTGAATAACAGCCACAGACAGAGACAGTTGTGTCCTACTAATATTTGTGTACATTAAATGTTCTCAAGGGTTAATGAACTACTGATATTGAGCTTGTCTAAAAATGGTAACATCTGAAGTAGGCGTTTATACAATAACTGGCTGTTTCATCACCACAAGGCCTTTCTAAATATTTAATGTACTCTCAAAGGTTGATCAACTAATTTTACTGTTCTTAGTTACAAGAAGTTGAATGTTACGGTCTCAGCTGCTTGATGGTGAATCTCATGTAGCTAATACTACAAGTCATTGAAGTTCATGTGTGTAAAGTACAGCCTTGTGCGCCTGTTGGCATGCATAACTAACTTATTTGTTGTGATTTTATATTCATTGCATTCTTATTAGTAGCTGTTTTCCACTTTAACAATGTGCTACTCATGTAGAAGTTTTAAATATGTTGAGACGATATATGCCTAAGACGTCCAAAGTTATTATGTTCTTTCCTGTTATATGATTCAGTATCGAATATTCTCAAAAGAACAAGAAATATTGACTGAACTTTCTTTGTTTATGTTTTTTCAGGCAGTCTTGGAAACTGTTGCAAGAGTCAAGACAAAGAAGAATGATACAAAGGATGACAAGTATGTGTTTACTAACTTACTTTAATTGAGTTGATATATCTATATACAAGCTTGATTCTAAGTGATCCGTCTGGTCTCGACTTGATTTGCTTCTTACACTGAAGTGTTGCTTCAGGTCCTTCAAATTTCATGATGTTTTCAACCTTGATAATGAGAACAAGGCAGAAGATACTCCAAGATTGATTGACAGAAAGGTATTTGAGAAACACTGTGACAGTACATAAATGCTGTATACCCAACATTTTCTTTATTACATGATGAACATGCAAGGGTTAAGGCTAATCTACCTGTTAACTTTTCTTGTAGGACAATGTTTTTATTATTTCAAACACCAAGTCTAAGTTTCCCATTCTGCAAATAGACTTGACGTAAGCCCTCTTACTTAAGATCTCCTTGACTAGTACTGCTGATTACTGATCTGTTTCCCTTGGACAAACAGGTTGATATCAGATCTGGTTGTTGTTATTGTTTCGGCAACTTGTGGTGGCATTGCATTTGCTTGTGCTGGACAACCGGTACTGTACTAACGTGCACTTGATAACTATTAACTGTTTTATCACTCAAGTGGATGTCAAACTGAATGGTCAAATTGGTTTATGCAACTATTAGCTGTATCTGAATGCATTAGTTTCTTGTGTAATCGAATTCCCAAAGAGAACTTAAAATAAGTTTTGTAAAATGCCTGTGGGGAACTTCAGGTTATCACTGGTTACCTGCTAGCAGGATCTGTCATTGGACCTGGGGGGCTCAACGTTGTCAGTGAAATGGTGCAAGTAAGAAGCCACCATTTTCTATAATTTGACATAATATTCTACAGCATCCAAAGTTAAGTTTCATTTTTGTGGAAATGTCACCTGCATGTTGGGTGTTTTTAAGAAACATATGCCATACGATATATACCTGTTTGCAGATAGATATAAAGTTGATGTGCAAAATTATTGTTTTTTGAAATATAAACTTAGCAACCTTATAATTTCATGTCCATACTTTGCAGGTTGAAACCGTTGCTCAGTTTGGTGTGATATTCCTTCTGTTTGCTTTGGGCCTAGAATTCTCGACCACAAAAGTGTGTTTTATAATTAATTCCCTGGGTATGTAAACCAATTTGTAATACCTTCTAATCATTCTTCTGGTCATCATCCCTGCAGCTACGGGTTGTCCGAGCAGTAGCTGTTTTGGGCGGTCTACTACAAATTTTTCTTTTTATGTGTTTGTCCGGTGTCACTGCCTCGGTGAGTCAATCTTTCTTAGGCAATTGTTTAGCCGTGTTTAATATTGAGGCGGCCGGGCATTTATTTTTGGATACTGCAGTTTTGTAGCTTTTGACCATTTTTAATAAAGCAGGTAGTGTACTAATGGATGTCTATTTGTACGCACACTGGCAATCAGATTAGATAAGATAAGATTGGCAGCTGTTTCTGTGAATGCAAAATCTAATTACATATAGTAATTTGCTGCAGTTATGTGGTGGAAAACCTTCAGAAGGAGTTTTTGTGGGCACATTCTTGTCCATGTCTTCAACCGCAGTGGTAATATTCTCCCAATGGTATTTTTGTTCATGCTTTTCTTTCCTTTTCCTTTTTTCCTTCAAAAAGTCAATTAAAGGTGGATTTCATTATTGCAGGTTCTTAAATTTCTAATGGAAAAAAATAGTATCAATACACTGCATGGCCAGGTCACAGTTGGAACCCTTATCTTGCAGGTAGCTTAATCTTTTCAAAAACTACCAAACTAAAAAATTTGATTCTTTCAACATGTTGACGCCACTTGGAAATTATACAGCTAAACCCGCAGACATTTAACTTTGCTCAACAATCAACATATCACATTTGCATTTATATCCGATGAGATAATTTGTTGACTTTTGAATTAACTGGCAGTTGCTTGTTCACTCTCAATTGTCAGGACTGTGCTGTGGGTTTGTTATTCGCTCTTCTTCCTGTCTTGGGTGGTAATTCTGGCATTCTTCAGGGAATAATTTCAATGACGAAATCGTAAGTGCAACCAATCGGAAACTATTCTTTCAACATAAAGAGAATAAATGTCCAAAAGTTATTTTGCATACCAACTAACAATATTTTTAGAATAAACTCACAATGTCGCTAAAGATGCAGTTCTAATCGTTATTTCATTATTCTACCATTTGTTTTGTGTGTATTGCATTTGGAAATTTTCCGTTGTGCCATTGTATTGTAAGGACTGGGTGTCACAAACTCGTAAATCACTATGTAATTTTCAAGCTTGCATGTGAAAACTTAAGTGCAGTTTTTAAATCAGTTTCTGGCTTTTAATTTTGACTTATGAATCTTAGTTTAGGCATTACTATAGTTTCTCTAACTGGACAGATGCTAGATGGACAATAATCTCCCTTCAAGTTATTAGTGTAATATCAATGTATTTTCAAATGGTTCTTTTGTTTTTTGCTTGAAGTTACATACTTGATGTTCCTTTTCTTTTCAGGTTGGTAACAATGATAGCTTTCTTGGGTGTTCTATCCATACTTTCGCGGACCATCGTACCAAGGTTTCTGAAACTAATGATTAGCTTGTCATCTCAGGTATGCTTTAATGCACTAGCTGCTGCTATTATATTATTATCTACTCTGACACTTTCCCGTCACAATGTGCAGACCAATGAATTGTACCAATTGGCATCAGTGGCATTTTGCCTACTTGTCGCTTGGGTTCGTCTGATTTCTCACCTGTCATTTGTGAAATCAATTTTTTATTTTTTATTTTTCTCCCCACAATTGTTGACTCTAATCCTAGGAATGACATCAAATTCAATCATACATATAGTAAGTGATACATGTGATGTGACATGACGTGACATGACGTGACGTGACATGTGTGTTGTGTTCAGTGTAGTGATAAGCTTGGTCTGAGCCTTGAGTTGGGGTCATTTGCTGCTGGTGTAATGATATCTACAACTGATCTGGCTCAGCATACACTTGAACAAGTAAGGGTTTACTGTTTTCACTTTCTAAATTAGCTATACGGATGTTTTCAACTCTTCACTTATGCAATGTGATGGATTATAATTATAGTGATCAAACTAATTGTATGTTTAACTACATATTATAACTGGATTCATATGATTAACCCATCTTTTATAATTAATGACTAATTTCTCAAACTTAAATAAACATGTTTGTTCATCTGCAGGTTGAGCCGATTCGCAACTTTTTTGCTGCTCTTTTTCTAGCTAGCATTGGGATGCTAATTCATGTTCATTTCCTATGGAATCATGTTGATATTTTATTAGCAGCTGTGATATTGGTGATCATTGTAAAAACTATTATAGTGGCTGTAGTTGTCAAAGGATTTGGATACAGCAACAAGACTGCACTGCTTGTAAGTTTTCAATGACCATTTAGAACATGTTCAACTTTGAAAATATTTATATAACTGCCAAATTTGCATGCGTAGGTTGGGATGTCCCTGGCACAAATTGGGGAATTTGCTTTTGTTCTTTTGAGTCGTGCTTCAAACCTTCATTTAGTTGAGGTCAGTGCTTGAACAGTTTTTATTTCAATTTTTGTAACACAGTTGATATTAGATGAAGTTCCTGTGGAAGTACGTGCATATGGAATTATGACGTGGCCAGTTGGGCTTTGAAGTTCAAACATAATACGTTGATGAACTTATATCCAGTATGGATGATTATGTCTATGTGAGAGTGTGCATAGCTGTAACTTTCTGTTGACTGTAAACCTGAACCTGATATTATTCCATGATAGCCTTAATGTGGATTAATCTTGAGTTTTTGAGAAGACATGTTGAGCAAAATAAAAGCATATGGTTTTCTATTTCAAAAATGTATTGAGAAAACATAATAATAAGAATAGAGTTGCGCTTCGCTTCATAGTTATTGAAAAATTTCTTATTCATTTTGCAGGGTAAACTGTACCTATTGCTGCTTGGCACAACAGCTCTAAGCCTGGTATGTGTGGAATTGTTACCTGTGCTGCTGATTAATTATGTTATGTATTGCATGCTTGTTCTGTTTTCACATTAATGGTTGTATGATTAGTGAAACTTGGCCTACTTAATGGCTTATATGCTTCATATATTTTATATTTTCTAGGAGTATAAAGTTTGGTAGTTTTCACGATATCAATATACAAGTCAGTTCTAATGAAGTCCTTGTATTGAAGGTAACAACGCCGTTACTTTTCAAGCTAATTCCCGCCGTTGTGCATCTTGGTGTTCTTCTGAGATGGTTCACCCCAGAAGTTTCTAGCGAGGTAACCAAATCACATCTTATCTATGCATTTATTTGTATGCCAATGTGGGTTAGTTCTTAACACGACATCCTTCTGTTGATTGCTAAGAAGTGTGTGTATTGAGGTGTGTTCAACATGCTTTTGTCCTGCCAGATTGGATTTAAAGGCGATATACTTCGCGCAGACAGTGCTAAGCGTATAACATTGATCGTCCAAGGCTCTCGTGATTCATGAAATTTAATACTGTTAACATTGTAGCATGAAAAATATAAGAAAAAGGTTGTCGATTTCAGGACATCAAACCCTGATGGGAATTCTTATACTCTGGGGGACAGGTTCTTAAGAGTGCAAAGGAAGTCGATTAAGTGCGTTGGATTTCTCTTGTCATGCACCAATATCTCCATATTTTTGCGCAAGAGAATATTTGGTGTTATCGACTAGAGGATGAGGTTGATCAACGAGCAAAACTTGGAATGCTGGCTGGGAGTGTCTTTTTTTCAGAGTCAGGCTTTATCCTTGTAGAACTTGAATGTCCCATCTCAAGCCCGATCAATGTGTATAATCCAAAACATTTTAGGCAGTTTTACGTCAATGTTTTATTTATTTATTAATCATTATCTATTGTTTCTCAAGGCCAAATCTTTAGTATGCATGCATCTTCGGGGAAGGTGTGAAAAGCAGGATACAAGGAATCCCGTGATTGTTATGAATCATTATGTTATCACTGTTAATGCTTTAAAATGTCTGAGTATGGGATTGTTTGTTTCACTTTCATCCACAAAGATTCATGTGAACATGATAGGGTTTCAAAAGATGAGGAACACAGAGGCAGTCTGAGACATCGTACAACAAACAACGTTGACACATCAAGTAGAGAGATCCAACTATGATGGACGACATGTCCCTGACACTAGGAACCCCATTCAGATTCAATCAATTAAAAACCCAGCCAATGCAAGATCTATACCATTGGTTTGTTTCCATAAAAGCATTTAAGACATCAGCACTCTGGCATCATTTACCATAAATCCTTACATATAAATGTCAGATGCAAAGCCTTTAATCTGCAGGAAGAATGATGGTCTACTGGTCGTGTTCTTGATCTAATAACAAAAAGTGCTCGGGTTCGAATTTTTGTGGGAGGCCTTTTCCGTTTCTCCCTCCTCGTGCGTAGATGATTCGTACCCATTATAATTACTTATAAAAAAAGCCTTTAATCTGTTAACAGTGTTTTTCAAACACGCTTGGGGTCTTGAATCTTGATGATGACTAGTGAGAATGGCAAGTGATGCAAAAAAATGTGTCGTTGTGTATGTGTATAGCAGTATATTATAGTATGGTATCTATCCATAATCCATCCACACTGACAGAAAGTGAAAACTGAGCATAGGATTTCCATATCTACGCAAACATGTACCTTCTCCAGTTCTCCTTCTGACCTCCACATGTGGTATAATTTATGTAATGGGAAACAACCAAAAGAACATTAATGTAAGTAAGAGACACATGTATCCCTAATTTACCATACAGTACAATGCAAACAGTACTGTAAGGTATGATTCTTTTCATGATATAGCCTCCCTAGCTTGTGGACACTTTTCATTCCTCATCCTGTTACTGTACTACTTGCTTACCTATACATGGTCTTTGGCTGACCATGATGATAAGAAAACTTAGAGAAGAAAAGGAACAACCCATATGGAGATACTAAACTGCTAGTACTAGATAATGCTAGATATGAGTTTAGGATGCAGAAATTTAAAAGTGTGGAGTGAGAGATATTCAGCCTTGAAGTTTCATCCTTATAACATTTGTGAGTATTATTGTACAGTTTCATGTTTCAGCCCTTAGTTCATATAATCATATTTATGCTGTCTGCTAGCTACTGTAGTACTTTTGATACTCCAAATCCATAACATAGCCTTGGGTAGGTACTATCTTTGTCTTATTGATTAGGATATTACTGTAGAAAATTTTAGAGTGGAGGGGTTGCTTTCAGATAACAGCTAGAGGAATCCATAGATTTGTATACAGTCAAATATTTAGTGATATCCTTCAATCATCCTCTCTTTATCTATCTTTTCCTCAACCTTAGAAATCTATACCCCCCCTAACTTCATTTTCTTCTTGGTGAAGCATATGCCAAAGCTTACTACAATACAAAAAGATGAAGAACTTTTGCAAGTCATTATCAAGATTTTATATATATAATACTTTGCATTGAATCAACAAGTTCATATGATTTTCATCATCAAAGTTTTCTTGTTATCTTTTGGTGCATAGTTTTTGTATAAAATTCTTTTTATTTCCACTTGAGGGCAGACAAAGGTGCTTCAAAATATCATTGCACATAACTTTGATATTGATTTCTTTTTTCTGATCAGTAAATTACTCTAATAAAGAATATAGTACAATGGACCATGCAGCTTAATTAACCATACTTAGATGGCTTTTTGTGACCAAGTGATAGCTCTAGATCATGTACTACTTTTGTTGTAGTTGCTATCTGACCAACTGTAGAATTACAATAAGTCATGCCCATTTCCGTGGCTGTTTCATTGCCATAATAATTGCACCAATGTGGTTGATGATTTTCGGACGAATTGTGATCAATGCACTCAAGCGGAGGCGATGTGGCTGCGGCCATTTTATCGTGGAGGAACACGCGGCCACTCGAGCTGGACGAAGCATTCATACTTTTACTGATCTTTTGATATTGATGATGAGGGTATTTGGAAAAATGAGGGCTGTTGTACTTAATGAAATGTTGCTGTAGATACAAAACAGTTCAAAATACTGATTTTTTGATCAAAGAAAATAATGCATTGATAAGAATAATTAATGTGTGTAGCATACCATGTCAAATAGGCTTGATCGTCTCTTCTTGCTATCGAGAGTGGCCATGCGGAGAAAGTACTTTTGAGCATGACTTGCAACTTGGGTTGGAGTCCTAGTGGTCACATATTTGCTTGATATGCCTCTCCAATCCCCTCTTCCTAGTTGTTCAAGCCCTAGCAAGAATGCCATGTGCTCCTCCTCACTCCATGCCACTCCTACAAACACCATATGCACAAATACACTTATTGATACAAACATGTATAATTCTAAGTAAGTGTATATATACTTATAAATGACATTCTATACCCTTCTTTCTCTCTTGATGGGTATTATGGTGGCCTTCAGAGGACAGGTGCTCAGCTGAAGAATCCCTTTTCATACAAATCTCATCGATGGAAGAGATTCTTGAAAAGCTGTTGTAAATGTTACTTGAAGAGTTGTTGGATGAAGAAACAGATAGGCAATCCATGCTGAAGCTCTTCTTCATCAGTTGACTTGTTGAATGATGAGAAGTTGAGGTATGCACTTGCACCCCAAACAACCTTAGACCACAGTTGCCTTGCTGAGCTGGTGGTGGTGGTGGTTCATGGTGGGTGACTCTCATGTAGGCGTTGTAAGTGGTGCCACATGTTCTTGAATTGTGACCAATATTTCCACAGTGTGAGCACTTTCTACTCATTTTTGGAACCAAATAATTGATTTAGATGAATGCAGAAGAAGAAATCTGAATTGTGGTAGCTAGTTTGATGCTGAAAATGTTGAGTCAAGAAATTAAGTGAGAGAGTCAAAAATGAGTACGAATGTTGGCATGTTGGGGTTATAGGGAGAACATCTTTTTATATCATTTGGATAGATTGTATTGCATGTTATATTGTATGCAATATGTTGTCATTCACTCAGTCTCTGGTCTCAAAGGTCGGTAATTCAAGATCTTCACAGTATATCTCAGTCTTAAGCTGAAACTTATTTAGTCCTTGAGCATCTTATGAATAATATATAAAAAACTAAAAAAGTACATAGTTCAATCCAAATACAAATTTATAAATCAAACAACATGTTTTATCATCAACAAGAGGTGAGCTTTGCTGCTCTAACTTTTTGATAATTGATATTCTTGTAGTTGTATACAAGATTTCTATATACATGTTGCTGATAATTTTTGGGGTTGGCTACTTTGTTGTTATTGCTGCAAGTTGTAAGCATAAGTTTGTCCTCTGTGAATCATCCACACATTTGGAATTTGACATTTTTCTTAGTATCATAAAATTAAAAACGTTTGCATATATTCATCATACTGTAGTTAGAATGAGTGGTCGTCATAGGTGGATTTGGAACGTTAACATTCAATTGGAAACCGTACGGATCACATGCATATTGAATCATTGCACTTTGAATGTGAGTTGAGTCTCATTCAATGGAATTTAGGGCACGAAACGAGATTTTAAATGGTTCATATTTTGTTTGTTCTCATTTGTGTTCGTGCTTTATTATTGTCCATAAATCGAATCAGCTGATTGCATTTTGGTTGTATCATGAGAACCAAATTTTGATATCATATTTATCTTTAAGATATTGTAAATAATTAGGTCTCAACTGGATGAGTTAGAACAATATGATGATTAATCAGAATACTCTTCAAAGTCAGTTAAACTACCTTTGGCTTGAAAAGATTCTTAGAGCTTCTGACAAAGTCAGATGCAGTTTGCAAAAGTTAATGCACAAGACAAAACAGTAGAGATCCGCAAATAACCAAACTAACTAGAAAATGGTTTTGAATGATTCAAAAACTAGCTAAGAATATGGGGTAATCTCTGTCTAATTAATATGATTATTTGCTGTAATCCAAAACTATCTGATTTGTTTCAGGACACTTAAAATAGTGTTTAAGGTTTGTGCAAGTGTTGCTTCAGTTGTATGCAAACGTGTTATTTTACTTCTAACCATATTAATGTTGACAATTTGTAAGATGCTTATAATGACGCAGTGGTGCAAGTGGATCTTACAGTACAGAAACATACGTTATTCTACGCGGATAAGATATTTGGACATGAGCAAGCTGTGAACATGTTCATACTAGAGGAACAAAGCATCATAGTTATCTTCAACTGGAAAGGGAAATCACTTACATTTGATGGACACAAACTCAGCATCATTAGATATGATGTAGGCTTTTATACTACTTTTCCAGTCATGGAATGGAATTTTACTGCTGGAGTTGTTACTGGTATCAAGATTTGGAAGCACCCATCTTCAAGGCAACTCTAAGGTCTGTATCATATTCTGAATTCTAGATACAACATGTTATGCCAACAGAGAGGAATAGATAGAGGATACAATCTGCAAATATCATCACTCATCAGTTATTGACTCTTGATTACAATGTGTCCTCTTATAGGGCCCAAACATTAAGGGGTGAGATTTTAAATAGGAGTTATCTCACAGCAGTGCATTATTTATCTATATAATCCAGCATATGAGGTATGATTGCTGAGTTTTGTAAGAGGGAAAGTTATGGCTATAATTTTGTGAAACTCTAATAAGCATGAGAAAACATTTAACTTGTGCTTAATTTTCATAGATATGGGGACAGAAATCATACATCAACTTGGATCAGGATAGTTATTGCTATCTATTCATTCAGATTTATCAATTCAAGCCACAAAATTGTATTAGTAAAACATCATAAATATCGTATCGAGCAAGGTTACAGGAGGACGGACAAATAAATGTGAGATCGTGATACACGATCTCGATCGTTGAATTCTAATCATCCAACGGATGAGATTTGATTCAAAATTAACCGTCACTCTCAACCGCTAGGTTTTTTTTTGCAAATTCAACCGCTCATTATATAAAAACCAACTTTAATCTTAACCACATATTAATCCAATCCAACGATTGATATTTAATCCTTCCATCTTTCTAAATTTTTTATTTCTCTTGAACTGTACCTACCTTATCAAAAAATCTGTTACAATGTATCTCAATTCTAAAACTAGGAGAAACATGAAAAACATGCATTTCCTTGAAAATGCATGTCATGGAAGCAAAAACCTTCATTGTCAGCCGTCCGATCGTACAATATTTTTATAAACATTATTATATCATGACAAAATACAATTAAAAGTGTAATCAATTTAGCAACAGTACAAACTACAGACCTGTACAATCAGTAAAATACATTCCCTGAATCAATTACATTTACCAAAACAATAAGAAACTTTCAAAGAATTCAATGAAGCATCGACGTTAACGTTACTGAAGAGATCGATGCGTCCTAGATGAGATGAAGTTTCTTGGGTTGTATCGCGGCGAAGCTGTGGTGGAAAGTTGAGATAGTTTCATCCTCCAGCATTCGTAGTACCTTCAACGAAAATCATAAGTCAGCGAGAACCAAATGGAGAAAAAAAGTAGTTATTGTAGAGTAGAGTGAAATAAAACATTTAACCTGGGACATGCGAGGCCTAATGTCGGGATCACGTTGAATACACAAGGAAGCGCAATGGATCATATTTAGGACCTCTGTCTCGACGTAGATGCCTTCCAAGCGAGGGTCTATGAGCTCTTTGATCAATCCTTTTTCTAGTAAAGGTCGTGCCTGAAAGAATAATATTGTATGCAGAAATCAATACAAGAACAAATAACATTTTCTTTGACACGAAGCATCACAAGTTGCAACGTGGAGTATTATTGAGTACTTGTATTTACATACCCACTCTGTGAGACATTGCTGCCCCCTAGGCCGGTTTATATCGACTGCTTTACGCCCTGTGACCAGTTCGACTAAAACAACTCCAAACGAGTAAACATCAGCCTTTTCTGTTATTTGACCACACTGTGCATATTCTGGAGCCAAATACCTGCATAAATAAAAAATTCAATCATTTTATTTTTCAACAGATGAACGAGAACTGATAAGTAAAAACACGAGATTCCTATTTACCCAAATGTTCCAAGAACTCTTGTTTCTACTCCCATATCTCCTTCAGGCTGCCACCTTGCAAGTCCGAAATCTCCAACCTAAAATTTCAAAGTCATGTTTATACTTACTAAAGTCTCCCAATTTCCTAAATGGTAAAATGAATTATAAACTATAAATCATACCAATGGTTCAAAATCATGAGTTAGAAGAATGTTATTCGGCCGCAAATCACGGTGGACTATACATCCCACACGACATTCCTCGTGAAGATACCTCAACCCTCGAGCAGTTCCAACTGCAATTTTACGGCGTGAACTCCATTGTAGTATCGCTTGAGCTTTATTCCGCCCTGCATATGTTATTAAGGATTATATGATGCCTTGCTCGAAATATAACCAAGAGATTTTTGCACGTATATGCTTTGAAATTTACCATATAGATGACAGTTTAAGGACCTGTTGCAAATATATTCGTAAACCAGTAACCTTTTTCCATCCTCAATGCAAAAACCGATCAGCATCACTACGTTACGATGCTGCGCGCAACTTAAGACCTCCACTTCAGAGCAAAACTCACGATCACCTTGCGAACTAGCTAACTTATGCTGTTTGACAGCAACCACTTGACCATCTTGCAAAACCCCACGGTACACTGAACCAAATCCGCCTTCAGCCAGAAAATTACTCGATGAAAATCTATCAGTAGCATTTTCCAACTCAGCGAAACTAAATAACTGCGGAGGTTTTCCAAAAACTGGTCCTGTATGCTGACAAAGTGTACACAATGGAGGAGGTGCGGATGGCAAGTTTCTCGAGAATGATATTACTTCTCGTAGGTTTCTATTTAACTGAGGATCATGGTTCTTATAACCCTGAACCTCAAACCGGGATACCTGATCGATTCTAGAGAGTTCTCTCTGATAAAGTATGTGACATTGAAACCATACCTCGACCAGGGCGACTATGTTGTCTTCCTACCAAAAGCATTGACCTCTCGCTACATGAACTACTGTCATCACCATACCATGGCTGATAATGCGTACCGCATTTTGAGGGCAAGCTTAAATTTTCGATATCAGTGTCAGAATCAGACTCATTTCGGTTCCACTTCTCATATTCTAGTTTCATGAAACCTTGCATTGTCGGGATAACAAATGGTGACATTCCTGGCTCTGAGCTCGAGAGCGATGATGACGTTCCTACATCAGTCACGGTTAAGGAAGTGTCATGTTCTGGACTACTAGTGGGACTAACAGGCGGTACTCGAATGATTTTCATCATGTTGTACTTCGACCGAGGAGTTTCAACTAAAGGCTCAGATTCAAATTCCATTTTAACTGCTGCTCCAATATCAATACTAGGAGGTACAACCAAGTTCAATCGAAGTACTTTTGGTTGTGATCGCTTCATTATCACAATATTACACTGAAGCTCCTCCATACAACATTTCCTCTCGTGTTTGAGGTGCCTGCAAACAAGTGATTGACAACCTTTTCAGTAACAAAATATCCATCAGCAACGTATAAAAAGCTATACAGACTTACCTATCCAGTACAACCCAGTGCGAGCGTATTGTCCTAGCTTCCTCTGCGACAACTCCAAAACTAGAGGCACAAACTATTTTCATCTTCACTTTGATCTGAAAAACTAGCTCGTGTTAGTTCAAAGACAAGACTACATAAATTAGAGTGGAGAATCTAATAAGCCAGCAAAAAGTAACAAGCATCAACCTTGTTAGGATCATAAACTTCACGCATTTGGTGCATCATATCTACACATATACTACTGATCTCATCTTTCTGGTCAGATATTGTTCCCCAATTAGACCCTTGTTGACCAGTCGCACAGTCACTAGTGAACTTCGACAAACCCCATAACTTCCTTCCTGTAAATAAATACACATTTCAGTAATGTGAATGGAACTCTTCCAAGTCAATAAGTTCTTCATCACTCGAACTGGCAGACGGAAATTCAACCCGTTGACATACTTGCACAACTACCACCAGCATTATTTCGTATAGTAACATAAATGTTAAGTTCCCCGAATCCAAATCAGGAACGCATTTGAATACAACGACATTATTGTTACGATCCCACATCGACTAGATATGACTTTAAAACTAACAATTATGAGTTGAGTGTTTGCAATTTTAGGGCTATATCTACAAGGCAAAGTATAATGAGTGTAGTGGGAATGAATAATTACCAGAGGCATGAATAGGGATGACAACAAGGAGTTTGATGCAATCTCCAGGAAGGGCAACATGAGTCAATGCCCAAATAAGTGGCTCCTTTGCAATTTCTCTAGCTGCTTTCACAGCCACCACCACCACTTTCTGTCCTCCATCACCACCACCACTACCACCATAACCTTTCTGATCTCTCCACCCCAGCAAACTCATCCAACCAAATTGAGCAAAACCCAAAAGAGAAAAAACCCAAATCAAGAATCAGCAGAGGTTGCTTTCAGGTCTCAATTTGAGCAAGCTAGCAATGAAAATGTGATGGAAAGGAGATGAAGGGAAGGGACTCAGATGTGGACAAATGAAAAGGGCCAACAGAAGATTGAAGAATGAAATGAAACAAAAATCATACATTATTAAATTGATGAAATAAAGATGCTTTGAGCTGGAATCAATATAAAATGTTAAAACAACATAAAAAAGTATTAACCAAACATGTTTGTCTGGCTTTCCATCCTCATTCTGAATCCAAGGATGCTGCTGCAATGCATGCAAGCAAGGCAGTGACAACTACTTTTTTCTTAGCAGTAGTCTTTACTTTGTTGACAACTAGGGATTGTATTATATTATTATTGTTTTTTACAAATCTTTACCTAACACTCAACAATAATTTGAGACATGTTTGACTCCAATCAAGAACATTTTCAGTGCCAAAAGTCTTGATAGATGAACAAAACCCACTAAGTACATTTTACAAACTTTCTAGTAAAGCAGATTCTTGTGAAGATATGTGAGCATAATTGGTTGTGTATGAGTTGCTTACCAAATAACTTCCTCTTTGATTTTCTAGATAACTTGAATTTCTTTCATGGTAGATTCTTCTTAACTTTTGACTTTGGATATCAACAAAGGAGAGGAGCTCGGTAAGGTCACAAAGGTCAGTTCTCAATGATCAGACAGTTCAATAACAATGCTGCAACAAGTAGACCTTACAAAAAATGAATGATTTATCAGAGTAGTTTCGGCAAAGCCAGTCTCTATGTACATACTTCTAAATTTGTCATCTACAGCTCTTTTGCTATGTAAGAAGGAAAAGAATGAGATAGGGCACAATGAATTAAATTGTAAGGTAATGAAACAGTTGTGAGGTTATGGAGAAACTCGGGTTTTTATGGGTTTCAGCTTTAACCCCATGCTTGCTGGGGAGAGGAGCTCCGGAGATATATAAGATGGGCTGAGAGGACCCCTTGGGCTCTCGTGAAGCTTGTTTGGTCTGTACAGGCCATATCCCATAAAGAAATACTCCATGGGTATTAACATTGCATGAGGCTGCTCTTCGGTCACCATTGATCCACAAGCTTGTACCTGCACAAATGCAAAAGAATGAACCCATGAACAGAATAAGCTATGATACAAAGTGGTTCAGTTTCTATTAACGCTAACATTGAAATGTCCTCAAAGTTCACTTTGTTGACAATCATTTTTAAATAGGCATTGGTTCCAGTTATTTACATACCTCAACTAAGGCACTATATCTTCTATCAAGTTTTGAGCTCATATGAAGCGCCTCGGAGTGGAATGGAGAATACTCCCCAACAAAAACAAGCGTCCGGCATTTCAACTTCTTTAACCCATCACTAATATCGGGTCGCCTGTTTAGGTGCAATGTAAATAATAATAATACAACTATAGCACATGCAAAAGAAAAAAATATAGCACTAAACACAAAATGCTTACTTGTTCACTGCTTGAAGGAACCTCAATACATTTGTACTTTGCCTCTCGTCCAACAACTGCAGTTACATGAGTCATGTGGCACAAATAAGTATCAAGATTTCAAGATTTACATTAAAACCCATTTTGCAAAGGAGATGCTTCAAAATACATTGTATCCAATAAAGTGAAGAACTTACTTTTCGGCATGTTTGCACTACGTCAGATTCATTAACATCAGGCCGCCACGGACTTCCTATATCAATTGGATGAAAAAATTGAATGGTTTCCTTCTGTGCATAACATACCATACCATATGAATTGCATTTAGGTGTGTATGACTCATATTTTAGCAGGATCAGTAAGAATACCTTGCTAAAGTACCTCTGAAGCAAGGACTCCTTTATTAAACTGCACATGCCATAAAAGTACAACAAGTTCGTCATCACCTGCAATGAAAGTGGCCTTGAGTTATTAACGACACTTAGAGACTAAACAAATAAATTTCCAAGGAAAATGAAAAACCTTATTATATAACCACTCAGTCCAGGATGCTGCTTTGCACAATGGGGAAATCAGTATCAAACCAAGCACTCGTTCTCTATATTTCATCTGCAGTATAGAACTAGAGATGGTTAGCAATGTGAAAAAGGATCTCACACACAAATCTATGATTTATTCATCACATGAGCAACGTACTGCGAACAGGCTGAGTATATAAGCCCCTGCTGTCACTCCCATGCACATAACCGCCCCAAGACTGCACAAAATAATAAGTATCAATGTATCATATTTGACGTAACTGAGTTTTTGGAAACATATCATGACTGGTATCAAATGTTTCTTGGTCATAATTGCAAGATTTGATTAGGATGTCATAATATAGTAAACCAAGAGGGTACAGTGTATTACCCAAAATAATTGAGGATCTCTAAGATCTGGTCCGCTAAAGCTTCAACGCTTGGTACTTGAAGACTAGGACTAATTTCAGCAGCTCCTAACTGCAAGAACTCTTGTGGAAATTCCAAAAAAATGAGCCACCAAAATCATACAAATACATGTAGTAACACAAGTACAATAACTGTGAATGATAATACCAGTACACAAGTAATTTAAAGAGATCATGGAGTTTTATAAGCGAGGTTACAAACCTCGTGGCCAGGAGGGCTGATATGGTAGATACAAAAGTTGTGAAGCAACAATGAAGCTGCTTCAGGGCAGGAGAACAATCCTTGAAAGCATGACATATCTGCACACGTAAGCAAGTTTGATAAAATTAGGCACATACTAAAATGATTGACTTCATTAACTGATGGCTACATATGAATCAATCCCTTACGATTCAGCGCTAGATCAGGATATGTGATCAAAGCTGGCTTGTCTTGATCTCCATAAACAACAACCGACACAGGTCCACAACCCGTTTGAATTATATGTTCCTGAACAAACATAAGCCAGATTCAACGACCAGCGAAATAGCTGCAATCATTTCTCAATAGCAACAGTCGTCTAAACATATGCAAAGCTTTAAGCATCTTTCACTTAGACATCAACCAAATGCAGGAATGGAAGAATCCAGATGTGTCACCTATTACCAACCCACATGGTTTGACCCATTGATGGAGGCATCATATCTTTAAAAAAAAGGAATGTATCAATTACAATAATCCATTCAAATATTCTTCACTTCAATCATTGTACAAATATAAGAATATATTCCGTTAACATTAAAAAAAGTAAAAAGTGCTAACACAACACACCAAGAGCTGGAAGGCTCTTGACTTTGGAAATGAAGTAAATAGAAAGGCTTGATGACTTCAAAGACAAACTTGTTTTGTAGTAAAAAGGAAATCAACAGCAAAAAACTAAACATAGAAAGCGTCCAAAAACATTGGATAAACTACAATACAAGACAATGAATGAACATAATCATCCAAACAAGCCAGTCCATAACAGCTATGATACAGACACTCCAAAGCAAGTTTTCCAGATCTACAACAAATGGAAAACAAAATCCCAAAAAAGATTCAAATATACACAAAATCAAAACTAGGGTTTTTATCCCCAAATCACCAAACAACCCAATGCTGCTAAAAATCTAAACTTTAGCACTATGAAACCAAGAAAAGGATACAAAGAAGAAGAAATGAGTGAAGGGTAACGCAAACCTTGCCGCCTTGGTAAATTGTGTCCATCATGTTGACATCTACTGGAAAAGATTGGTTTTTGTCGCTCATGACGGTTTGCTACTGACGAAGTTGTGACCCGGAAAGGCTCCACCGGCGTTGGGATTGAGAATTAATGAACGGCGACAGCAGACTAGAGACTTTTTCTTTCTCCTCTTGTCTTCTCTTCTCTCTTGATTTTGATTAGCAGAAAAGCTGCCAGTTTTTATCTATTTCTTTCCCGATTTATTTTATATATAATTTTCTGAAATTGAAATAAAATAAGATTCTCTTGCACTGAGTCTCAAACATCACGTTGTAAACGCTGTCGTTTTGGTATATTGAACAAAGTGATTCAATTTAGGATGTTGTAATATATTTTATAGGGTTAATTACGAAAAATCACCCTCATAATAGGCCATATTCCACGCCACCACCCTTATATTGTAATATTACATTCGACCACCCGTATAACAGTTGACGTTCCCAAACAACCACCTATCACTGTTCCGTCAAATTTTCCGTTAAATATATTAAATTTTTAATATAATAATAGTATTTTTATTACAATACACCACCTCTATAATAAATATATGTCCACTTCACCACCTTTATAATCAATTTGGTTTCCATTTAACCACCTCTCCGTTAACTGCCGTTAACGACGGTGGTTCTTTGGAAACGTTAGTAATTATAAAGGTGGTCGAATGTAATATTACAATATAGAGGTGGCGGCGTGGAATATGGCCTATTATGCGGTGGTCACTGTAATTAACCCTATTTTAATAAATTGCGAATATTTTTCACGCGGGGCAGTCAGTTACGGCAAGATTGGTGTCGGTTAATGGAAGCGTTAGTTACGTTAACTTTTGAAAGTGGAATGAGAACATGTGATGTAACTGAATGGACCGAACTGAGTTGACTTTTTAGGTGGCAGCACGACATGTGACGAGGTTATTTTTTTGATAGAAGGCCAGAGGCCAGACGTACAACTCGAGGAGACATGTGACGAGGTTATTGAGTGCACGTTGTGGTGTCTTTATGACGGTGCTGCAGCTGGAGCTGGTTCTGACTGATTATGGCTTGTAACGACTAGGACTTGACTCTTTAACTGTTGAATTTGTATCTAATGGAGTTTCCTGGTTGAGTTGGGGCTGGTTGGTGTCTGATCATCTGATGTTTGGCTTAAAAGTTGGATCTATGCTTTGCTTCATTTGTTTCATAGTGACTAGGCACAAAGGGAGTTGTCCCTTGCATTGCTTTATACTCCATCTTCAGCCCTTTTAAAGCAAAGGCTTCTTCACTTATAAATCCAGCAACTTCCAGTTCCAGTTAACAAATCCATTATTAGCCACTGCTGAATTCAAGAAATTATTCAACTTTCTGAAAATTCAAACTAGAAGCTAAAATTGATAAACAACAACAAGCTATTATCCATAGTTATCTCCACCAAAATAATGTTATCAAGATGGGGAAGCTTACTTTAAGAGAGATTCTTTAATATTACTCTGGCTTCGATTTTTTTCTTTTCCGTCTGATTTGCTTTGTATTTTCCTTCATCTGATGGGTAACGGCATCACTCATGGATTCATCATCATTTGCCTTGGCAGTCTCTTCATTCATGCATCCTCCTGCTTTATCAATGAAGAAGACATCCCCTTCTGAATTCCTTCCACCTTGTGGTTCATCATCGTCATCCTTTGCGAGTTCATATGCTATTTTGGTTAGGTAGGCTGATATGTTCCCATCGAATATTGTGATACCCCGATTCTCAAAGCTCAGCAACCAGTCTGAAAATAATGTGAAATGCTAATGAGTTAGTCAAAAATATATAGTAACTCGCAACTGCAAATCATATATTTGATTTGAATCATTAGTGATATATATTCAAATGTACATACTAAGAATTCCCTTAGGAGATGACCCATTCGGTTGAGTGGCATCGTTGTTTAGAGTAAACTGGCTCTCCATCCACCTTATTAATTGGGAACACAGCTTTGATCGGGAAAAGGCATCAGTGTAAGAAGCCACTCTTTTTTGGTCTCTGACCTTCCTGCAACACAATATGATGTCATAAGCTATAACAAAAACATGAATTAAGGACCACGTTCAAATGGATAACGTGATAATAAGACCAGAAGAGCGGCAAAAGGCTATAAAATGATCATTTACAATGCATGAGTTTTGATACCTGAAATACTCAACAGCTTCATAGGTCATGACTAATCTTGTTAAGGCGAGACTTTTCATTCTTTCAGCGGGGTGTGACTTGAAATTCAAGAAATAATACTCCACCAGTATAAGAGAATCATATAATACTTTCCGAAACAACACTTCATCATAAGATATCTGTACAATAAAATGTGTAAAATAAGCAATCTATGATCGCATAGAATATGAATCTGATTGATAAATTTCATGCAACAAAACTCAGTGATAAGTGAACTACACGAAACTGCTTAGTTTGCCAATCGTACTAACCGATAAATGAGCCAAGGGCAATGTAGGTTCCAACAGCATCCTCACAAGAACCTCTGGCAGAACAAAATGAGCAGATAAGCATATGAACTTAAAAATAAAAATACAGTTTTATAAAATGATACCAGTTGTTGTAAACTAATGGACCTCAACAAATAGCAATTAACAACAACACTGGAAAATAAGAACCGCACTAAATAAGAGAAACTAAAAACACCTAAAACTCATATGTATAAAGAAGCAGGACTAACCAAAGAAGTAGTGGCTTTGCATAGCCGAAATAGAACCAACTACCCAATCCCTCATCTCCTGCTCCAAACTCGATTGACGAACTCCACCATAAAACATTAGCAAATATTTAAGAAGAAAAGCTTCGGCAGTAACAACTCCACTCAGCTGCTTCATGTCATACCCACTCATACTAACTTCCCTAATAACTTCATCGTTCGTTAACGGAAGAAACTCTTTCAAAACACTACTCGCATCTTCTTTCAAACCCATCCAAAGCCGAGCTAACTCCGGAAATGACACAACACAACCACCTACTCCATCTTCTTCATTAGAACCATTCAAACACGCATTAACATATGCAAGAATACTTCCGATCAAATTCACAACCTCCTTCAACAACTTCTGCTCCATTTTGGAACCCAAATCCTTACCACCAAACTCCTCAGCAACAAATTTACACAACTCAAATACAACAGGAGCAACCAAAATAACACACTTAGCACCAATACAAGAAGCTGAACAAGCAGAAACAAACTGAAATAGCTCTCTGATAGCCTCTAATCGATCCAAAGCTGAAAATTCAATCTTTTTAAAATCGGTTGATCTAAAGCTCAGAAACGAATACACCCAGATAGTTTCAACCGGCGGGTCGACACTAGATTGCATCAATTCGTATAATTTCGGAGCGTAAATCGACAAATCGGAGACTCCTTTCCGCTGCTCATCGACTAGGGTTTGCATCAGCTGCTTCATCGTTGCTCTGCAATTCTCTTCGCTTACAAACTTCATCTTCGTCGATCTTGGGATGGTGTTGTGGTTTACAATAAAGAAATGCAGTTCGAATTCGAGAAGATTCGAATCAGGGTTTAGAATTAGGGTTTAAGAACGTTCTCCCAATCGATGATGGATCAATAGATCGCCGGGCCGGTCTATTGGAAAATGACGACTTTGCCCTCACAAAGTTAACACTCCGTAATTGGGAATAATTTTTACAGTAACAAAATAAAAACGTGGCCCGCAAAAATGATACGACCAATCAGATTGGCCGGAACACGTAAAGAATCCGATTATGTACTGATTACCAATACTACCCTCACCACGTTTTACATAACAGCATCGTTGTATCCTAAAACCCCGTAGAGCGACGAGGTTATTTTCGTCATATTAAAATATGTCAATGAAACAAAAGCTTAGGTTTACTTCGATGCTGATCGAGAATGACGATGAAGTGTCGACGAAGCTGCAGTTTTTGCTATTGATTTCGATCGCATTATCTTCCGCGGCGATTTTGTCAGTTTCCGGAAAGAAGCAGGCGGGTGTGGCGAGAAAGGAAGATGTTCCGTACATCAAGTGTCAAGTGTGTCAGAAGCTGCATCTGAACTGTTCGAGCTAGTTGAGAAAAAGCGCAGTGAAGTCGCCCCCAAGAAGGTATCTTTTTATCTTTGATGTTTTTGAGAGAAAGTTGGTGAAAAATTGGTGATTGAATTTTGTTGTTTGATGGTGATTTTGTGTTTTTGGATCAGATCTCGGAGTATCAGGTGATTGAAATAGCTGAGAATGTTTGTAACTTGAAGAAGGCTGAAGCGGATTGGATTTTAAAGATTGACATTGTTGAAAAAGGGGATGCATTAGAGCTTGTTGAACAAGATGTGGAAGGGCAGTGTAATATCGAATGCAAAACAATTGAGAGAACTTGTCAAGAGGTCAGATTCTTGTCTCTTTCGAGATACGTATTTAAGTATTGGGTCTTCAAATGTTAAAACATAACTTGTATTTATTAGTTTTGAGTGGTCCTAAGAAGTAGAGGCTAGTAGTCGAAATATTTGTTGGGAAGGTTTAAATTACTTGGATGGTTATGAAAAATTGCAGATCATGGGATATTCGGATACTGATGTTGCTGAATATTTATACAAACAAGCCGAAGCTAGAGTCTTTGGAGAATTTCCTCTGTAAAGATCTGACCAAAGCTTGCAGTAAGAAGCCACCTCCAGTGCCAAAGGTATTTCTGTTATAACATATTTTGTTTCATGTCTCACTTAAAAATCAAGTTACAGTAATCATTAGGTAGAGTAGAAGTGTTGTATCGTGTTTTCACTTGTTTTCCCGTTCACAATTGTAGTTCTCTCACATCAGTCAGGTTTAATTGCATAACGAACCATTATTTGAAATGAAAACCATATATGTTAAGTTTCTGAACGGTATCTTCATCTTGAATCTTAAACCGTAAAACTTTCTTTCAGGACCGAATTCCTGGAGAGCCTTTTACACCGAAAACACCTAAAGAAGCTGAAATGGAGAAAATAATGAAGTCGATGCAGGTGAGTACTCCTCCATATCATCTGCTACTATTTGGAAAATTCAGTGATCTGAGAATTATAACATGGCTGACTGATCCAGGGCATGCCAGGAGCCCCCGGCATGAAAATGTACTCGAGGGAAGAGTTGATGAACCAAGGATATGGTGGAGATGAAGATGATGAAGACGACGAAGAAGAAGGGGCAGACTTTACCTCAAACTTGGTAAATATTTCATATTCTGATTAGACTGTGCAGTTGCGCATATAAATGGAAGAGTGAGTTTGCTAAATGGATCCTTCAATTGCAGAAAAAAGCTATGCAAGGTAAGGTAACTAAAGAGAAGACATGGAAAGAGAAGGCTACCACAAGTATAAAAGAAACTGCTGCAACTTTGAAGAGACATGCAAACAAGGTTTCAAATAAAATTAAACAATGGTGGAGGGCAAAGAAAGTTGTTAACAAGAAGCGCCAAAAATCGAAGAAGGATGAGCTATGAGTCTGACAATATTAGATTAGCTACATGCTAGAACTTGTCTTATGCTTCAAATATGAGTTGATCATTTACTCTACATTTTCCACATTATAGAACAAGAAGCAGTTAATGATTTAAGCAACAAATCATAGAGGGAAAAAGTTGCATCTTACATTTTGCAGAACCAAGATTTATATCATGAAACAATATGCATTTTGATAATCCAAACACAAGAATGTAAATTCCTTCAAAAAATAACATCAATGTTCAACATTTTGCAGAATCCATTATCAGTTTCATTGATGAAGAAATATTACTATCAATCAGCGCATTTTGTAGCATTGGGTCCTTGATGCAGTACACCTTTTTCCATTCAACGAATACTTCAGCAATATGTCAACATCCCGTGGGTTTTTCTTGTTCTGGGCTACAGTCATGCTACCGACAATTTGCTCACCCTCACAGACAGTAAGCACATCCTCCAGGTACATCACTGTCTGTTTCCAATGTGTAGCACGAGACCTTGGGCCTGAAAACACAACATTTGGTAGTATTTGTTAATAGTTTTAAAATCATGGAAGCATACTGCATATATTAATTGAATCAAAGAAATCTTGAACTTGGTTGACAACACCTATTTGTGCACAGAATGGGTATACTCATGCACCATCGCTAAAAATGCCAAATTAGACCATTTATCGAAGACTACCCATGCACGTTTCAAACTGTTGGAGAGTATATGAGAATTCAAGTATTCAACAATACCTGTGGAGAACCCCATGAGTTTATGGCATTTCGTGAAGGACACATCAAAATATGCTACAAGTGCATGTATGTAATCATTTCGCTGCGCCACGAGCTTAAAAGGTGCAGTAAATGAAGCATCCCCAGGTGCCATTTTAGAGATATCCATTGTCTGAAATACAACCAGAGATAGTAATGAACCACATAAATTTAGCCATGTAGAGTCTACAGTGCAAATGGCATGGGCAACATAATCAGAATTAACACTTGTACAACTGTTTTACCTTTAGCAATTCAGAAGAAGTAACTATCTGGTTTTGGTCAACAGTGTCTACAAGTGGTTCTGTCATCGCCTGCTTCTTGATGCAGCTCATATCAAATCCATAAACATTATCCCAAACTGTTCCAGCATCAAAATGTTAACAAGCAATATATATTTAAAAAGCTACGAAACAAATTTACCAATAGGATCAAACAACAAGATAAATTTAATAATAAGGTACCAAGTGTGAAGGCACTTATTTGTAGCAAATATATAGCAAAATAAAACAAGAGCTCACATTCTATCTTTTCTTGTTTGTATTCAGCGTCCTCAATTGCTGTAAGGTAGAGGGAAGCCTTGTCAGGGAGCACTAGTCCATCATCGACCTAAAACAATAAACCAAAGAGTATATGATTAGCTTGGAGTGAAACCAAAAAGAGAGTTAGAACTAGTATAAGGAAATAAATTCTAAAACTTACAAGCCATTTGTCACGGGCATAAAGCACAGTATCTAACATATTTTCAAACAAGAGAAAGTAACCCATCCACTCTGATACAATAATATCCACCTTCTCAGTCGGAAGTGAAATTTCTTCCACCTTTCCTTTAAGTACGGTTATAACTGAAACATTTGCAGATCAATGGTGAGAAATAATACAATAGATCCTTTTAAGCTAGGAATTACATCAACAGAGAACCACATACCATTCGAGAATCCATTCTTTTCAACAATTTCTTTCGCCATATCAGCCATCTGAGAACATTCGATCTGCGAAAACAAAGTAAAAAATCATGTGTGATGATAACGAAGATGGAACTTAAATTTGCTCATTTAGAGAAAGGATACAACAGCGTGTTAACAAAATAATACATGTAATACTGAAGGCAAGAGTGTTTGCGAATGTAAGTTAAGATAAAGGGTATGGAACCGGGAAATACCGCATAAACATGGCGTGCACCAGCTTTTGCACAGAACAAAGACAATATTCCAGTTCCAGCCCCAACATCAAGAACAACTTTGTCCTTGAACAGAAACTTATTCTGATACATCACATTCTGGTATGATTTAGTTCTGACTGAATCCTTGAGCATTTCCTGATTAATGTCAAAAATAAATAACTTACATCATTTGAAAAATAGTTATAAACAAGCATAAAGCACGATAATAAGTTCAGGATAACATGAACAACAAGTTCTCTGAAAAGGAAGCAGCTTGCGGACAAAAGGAACACTTACTTCATGAATACCTACAAAAGCAAAAAACTTCAAAATCAGTCACCTTAAAAATCTAAAATTTCCAAAGCAAGCAAATGAGGGGTGAAAAGTCATACCGAAATGGGAGTAGGAATCAAAGTAATAGTCAGCGCTGGTCTTATCAACACCAACAAGATTATTCCCCAGTTCAGACATGGACTCTTCCAAGTTCAAGCTGCCTGTAGCCGCTTCAATCTGGTGGTTATCATCCAAGTGCATTTCAGTTGCTTCTGAGTTGTTGTCGTTGGATGAAGCAGAGGCCTTGCCGCGGTTGTGCTTCTTGTTGTTACCCATTTGGTGGATTGAAGTGGAAGTGGAAGTGAAATAGGGGTTGGAGCGCTGCTAGGGTTTTAGGGTTTTGTATGTTTTCGGCTCCTCCGGTCTCGCGCCTCCCTTTTATCTCCTTGTTGTGGTCAACTTGCTCTGCTAGGGTTTAAGGGCAAGTGTCAGCACTCATTATCAATTATTTTTTACTTATTTATTTATTTATTGATATTATTGAAGGATTATTTGTTTTGAGCCGTAAAATAATATACTCCCTCCGTGGCTCCGTCCCATTATTAATGTCTCATTTCCTTTTTGGATGTCCCAAAATCATCACACATTTCTAAATCTTTACCATAAATGAATATGTCTTTTTAATTTTCCACCACATATTTCTCATCTCTCTTCTTTTTTCACCACTTATTATCTATCAAATCACTTTTTTTCTCTTTTCTTACCACACAACTATCTTTTTTAATTATTTTTTCTTTCATTCCTTAAAAACCGTGCAAAAATCCAAATGGGACATAAATTATGGGACGGAGGGAGTATATTTTAATCTTTATTTTTAAAAAAAAATTGTAATTATTCTACAAGTTCCAATTAAAATTGTGTTTGTTTCTGATTTTATTTGTATAATTTAGCATTTACAATATTAGGAGTTATGAGACATTTATTTCCAAACCATTTTCACTCCTGAATTTGAATAGTGCTATTTTTATTCCCTGTGGAATTTGCCAAACATTTGCTACGAGCATGTTGATTGCTGGAACAGAAAAGTTCAGATTCCAGAGTTCAAAAGATTAATTTTTATGTATTTGACAATGCGATCTTGCTTATGCATCTTGATCTTCTTCCAGATGATGCAATCAACAATGAACAAAGTGTAACAGAATCATATAAGGTGATTACAACTTACAAGCATTGCTATGTTGCTTTGAGACTGTTTAAGAAACTGGATCTGAATGTACAATTCTGAGTTCTTGCTACCTTAAATGATAGTCATGGTTTGTTCAGCAAAAAAAGTTAAAGCTTATGTTGTTGGGATGACTTGCAACTGCCAGCTTGCTGTGCATAAGCATAGAGTCATGGAATATAAGATTGTTCCGAACTGCCATCTTGTCGTCGATGAAACTAAAGAAATGGTTGTTGTTGTAGTAGTCCCTGATTTATATACTTTTGTTGTGTTCTCAACTACTTGCATTAACATTGTGTTTCAAACCTGTGGATTTTGTTAGTTGAAAAGTGCTGGCACATTAAGGTATCATTTATGGGTCCTAAACTTAATGATGAAGTTTCACATTTTCCGGTCCACACTGGTCTTCTTCTTTTCATGGTTGTTTCAAACACACATGAAATTCATAGTACTGAAGATTGTCATGGTTCTGGTTCCTCTGTTGTGGTTCCTCTGTCGCGGCCGCATCCTCGCAAATATGAAGCACAAGTGCATAAATACATACACCCATTCCTTCACCGTGTGCCCAATGCTGACAAATGTATAACTGATTTTTTGACCTTACGCGTTATTTGTTTTTGTAAAAGATAGAACAAGACGTGTAAGCCATGACAATTTCCTCTTTTCTAAATGATGACAATACACACCTGAAATACGCCAAATTACTCTATTAAAAGTCTTCCTACTTTCTTAGAAAGACTTTCCAAAGAAAGCTAGATTTCACCCACCACACATAACACCAATTACCCTCCCATATTCAGCCCCATTTTCTCCGTCCATGACTTTTGAGTTTCGAGTTATTTCTTACATCGCAAGTATTTATCCGTCCGTGCATTTTCGCGCGTGTCAAATGTCACGGACTATTATTCTGATATCTACATCGAAAAATCAATGAATGCTATATTTACATGGTATTTTCAACCATCATCACTTCACCATTTTTCAACTGTAGACAAAAAAAGGTCATCCTTTAAAGTCATTCAATAATCACTCATCATGTTTTAATTATCAAAACTTTAATTTTCTGATACATGTACCTTTTATTCTACTGCTTTTAAAAAGGAAATAAATAATTAAACTTAATATAAATATCAAAAAGTAAAGTTTGAAATAGTTAATGATAATAATTATTCATATTTATCAAAATAAATAAAAAACAGAATTTCAATTCCCGAGGAAAAGTCGACACGAAAAATAAAATGTAATAATTAAATTTCATCAACGCGTAGAATAAATCAGAATTTTATTTAAATAGCGTTGATAATATAAAAATCGAAAAAGAAAATGTCAAACGCATCTCTATCTGAAACCAAAATCCAAATCTATTTTTCTACGAATTTTCTCTGAAACAAATCTTTCACCGATCCGATCGCCGGAATCCACCCTCACGCCGATCCCTGCTGCCGACCATGCTTCACCGGAGCTTCAAGTCGCCAAGTGGTATGTATTTATTAATTTGTGATTTAAGTATTGTTATGGATGTAAAGGATTGATGATTTTGGTGTGTTGAGATTTTCTGATTTGTTGATTTTTGATAATTTTTTTGTTTGGTGTGCTGGAATTGCTGATGATGAGGATTTGTGAATTGTTTTGATTGTGTTGGTGTTGAATGGATGCAGCAAGACGTCGTTAAAACTTGTGGTTTCGAGAATTAAGTTATTGAAGAATAAGAGTGCAGCGCATATTGTGAAGTTAAAGCGAGAGGTTGCACAGTTACTCGAGAGCGGACAGGAAAGGACCGCTAGGATTCAGGTACTGCTCGATGCGTATTATACTTATACTTGTTGTTTGATTGTTCACCAGCTGTTTCACCGTATGATCCATCTTTGTATTTACTGTTGATCTAGTAGTATCAGGTGCACTTAGTTAAATCAAATCTACAGTTTTTTCTGATACTTTGAAGTATTGTGTTGATTCTTTATTTCGGTTCTTATATTGATGTGTTGCTTTGTGTGTTTAAAGGTGGAACATGTGGTACGAGAAGAGAAGACAATGGCAGCTTATGACCTTTTGGAGGTTTATTGTGAACTGATTGTAGCACGTATATCCATGATAGAGTCTCAAAAGTATGTAAACGGTTCCAGCACCACTACTTTCTTTTTCTTCGTTTAATACTTCTGGTGAAATTGAATCTGCTTGTGCACCTCATCAGACTTGATGAAGCCTCCATGCATAGATTCCAACAAAACTGTGCCATTAATCCTTGCCTCAATAGTACACAAATAAGTTAGGCTGTGTTTATATGTTTTTTAAAACGACGTTCCTTATGATTTCAGCTTGATTTCCTTAAGTTTAATTTTGTTTCATTGTAAGCTTATGTAGGTCATCTGATAGCTTTTTAAATGTTGCTCATTTCATATTTCTTCAGAAACTGTCCTATTGATTTGAAGGAAGCTGTAACGAGTGTTATATTTGCATCTCAAAGATGTGCTGATTTACCCGAGCTTCAAGATATTCGCAAGCACCTTCAGTCAAAATATGGAAAAGAATTTTCAACTGCAGCTGTTGAGTTGCGTCCGGGCTGTGGAGTTAGTCGCCTGGTATGACTTATATTAGTTCTTCAGAATATATTACCTTAGGAAACTCGTTTATTTAAACACATTCACCGTCACATTTGCTGAAATTGGATTTGTTTTTCAGATGATTGAAAAGCTATCTGTTGCAGCACCAGATGCTCAGACTAAAACCAAAATACTATCTGCCATTGCTTTGGAACATAATATTGTCTGGAATCCTGAAACATCTGGAGAAAATTCAGAAAAACCTTCTGAAGACCTTCTGGTACGTGATAGAACATGCAATCATCATCATCATCAGGAATGAGTTGTTTTTCTTTTTGTTTAAATGCATCTCGTGCTTGTGCAGAACGGGCCTAACACCTTTTTGAGGGCCAGCCAAAATTACGAAAAACCTCCGGTACAAGCACCTACAACTGACACCCCGAAACATGATGCTTATTTACATGAAAAACCGAGTTCACCAGCTATCTCTCAAAATTTTGGCTCTTCAGCTGCACCTAGCACATCACAATCTCAACAGGGCGCATCAAGTAAGGAAATACATGACAGTTTAATTGTTTCCATGTCAAAGGTTCTATTATTTTACTAACTGAAGAGTCAATGTGTTTACAGATGTGAGAGCTGAAAAAGTGGAACACAGGTACACATACTCAGGAGATCAGACAACTTATGCTGCTGGCAATCAAAATTGGAATATGGAATTTACGGATGCAACATCTGCTGCACATGCAGCTGCAGAAGCTGCAGAACGCGCGAGCATCGCTGCTAGAGCTGCTGTTGAACTTTCTAGTGGTGGAAGGTTTTTTAGTCAGCAGCAATCTGAATCACCAAGATCGTCTATGAATGATATGAGAAATGCGAGTATAGACAAGCATGGAGTACCAAGCATAAGCAATGCCAATGTTACCAATGTTGATGCAAAAAAATTGCAGCATGGAGGTGAATCTCGGATGGAAACTGATAAACTTCCAAAGAAGAGTTCTCGAAAGACACATGAACAGCCTGTTGCTGCTCACCAAAATGAGGAAAAGGGGAAAATCTCGGGAAAATCAAAAATGCCACTGGACCCTTTTTTTGAAAAAGAAGGTATGGAAACAAACAGTAAATTGGATTCATCGCCGGGAAGCGACCATTTTAGTACAGATTCAAAGAGGAATTCCCGTGATAATTATAGAACACATGGAACTAATACAAATGAACTGGGGATCCAGAATGGAGTAAATGAACAGTTGTTCCAGCATGGTATTAGCAGAGGGTCTAGTCGGTCGGATTCATTGAAGTCCAAAGCATCTTTGCATGATGATGAGGTATTAGTAAGCAGTTACAATCGAGTAAACATATTTGGTGAACAGGCTGTAGAACATGAAAATATTTTCGCTGCTGAAGTAGGCTTTGATATGGGAAGCAGCAATTATAAGAGTACAGAAGCTGAAAATGTCAACTTTTTTGCTGACGAGGTTTCGTACAAAGGATCAAACAGTGGCACTTCGCAATCTCATCCTACACCATTCAATGATATTCACGATGATTTGGAACATGACGAGTTTCACGTGCACATTACTGAAACTGCTGTCTTTGACAATTCTGACTCAGATGATGATGCGGACCAAAAAATAGACTTCACTGGTGGATTTAAGGACGATGATCCTGAACTCTTTAGGTCACCAGATCAAAGGTCCCCAATTGATGAGTCGTCAAGAAAAAGTTCCTTGTTTGCTAGTGACGCATCATATAATGAAATTGTTTCGAAACCATTCTTTGCAAACAATGATAACTCTTCGATGAAACTGTTCAGTGACCAGCCAGATATTGTGGGTTCATCATACTTGCATGATCCATTTCCAGTTGCGTTCGACAAGTCTGATACTGAAGATGAGTTGGATGAGTATAATCGTGTAATCCCATCTACCCAGGAAAGTCTAAGTAGGCACACGGATTTCAGTGCAAGAGCCAGTAACTGTGAATGTGTTACAACATTCACAAAGTTTGATGAGGATCAGTCACAGCATCATATCTCCAGACACTCTGATGTGAGTGATAAAGAAAGCAAGCCAACAAGAGAGGCACCGAACAGGGTGAGAGATGAGAAGAGCATCACGCTACAAAGCCTTGATACGGAAAATAAATTGAATCTTCGATTGCCCATTGGAGGAGGTCTTAGAAACAAGAAAACAAATCCTTACGTCAAGAGCCTGTCAGTTGCTCCTTCACTTACTTCCGATGAAACATCCGTGAGTGATACAATGTCGTCACCGACTGGTTTGCGGAGTAGAACAGACAAGAAGAGCCCAAGGCTCAAAGCATCAGATTATTACGAGGACTCTTCAAATTCTGAGGGTGAAAACCCGCAAATAAGTACCAAACCAAGCGAAAAAATGCCCAGTCAAAATACTTCCTCAGTAACCAGTCATACAAAATCCAGTTTCAACTCCAGACCCATATACTCAGACAGTGACAACGAGGAAGGAACCACGGTGGTTCAGGTTCCACTCCCTAAGCCCTATACAGGCAGTTCCTCATTAGATAGCCCTGTCAGCTCCAGAACCACATATCAAGACAATACCATCTTCAGAACAAGGAAGGAGCCACAGTGCCAGATTCCCGTCCCAAGCCTCGTTTAAGCACTGGACTGTCAAGGCGCACAAAGACTTCAACTCCAGACGGACATAGAAAACCTTCTAGAGAAACCCCCTTATCTGTGGTGGAAACGGTCAAGAAGAACAATCTGAAGTACCAAAATTGACAAGGCCAGTCCCCCGTAAATCAGCTCTTGAATTGAAAAGGCATCCTATCAAGCCATCTTCATCCAATGAAAAGTCAGATTCCTCTATAAATGCTTCACCGAAACCTAGCGCAGGAACTGGTAGCTCCTCAAATCCAAAGGCAGAACAGGCTGCTGTGAGACAAGACTCAATCAAGAAAGCTAGTCATGTTCACCCCAAACTGCCCGACTTCGACACCCTCGCTGCACACTTCAGCTCACTCCGAAGAGACAACAAATAAGTATACACATACATTTTCTCATTTGAGAGCATCACTGTGATTTGTGTATAGTTTAGAATGCATTGCGTGGCACCAACGTTGCAGCGTTGCTTCAGTCCCAGGCATTTGGGAAAACAAAGCATACTGAACTCCGTTTTTGTTATAAATTATCACGTGTTTATAAATTAATTTGCTTTTTTAGTTTGAAAATACAAAAGGTTCCTCGTTTTCTTATTTCATAAAATTTCGACTATCCATATTTTTTTACTATATTTTAAAGTAGAGCCAAATATAATAAAACATGTTTCAATCTTTATGAAACTTTCTGCTTGGCAAAACACAGTAAATGATCACAATCTCCAAACTTTTCCATGAGCAAATAAAATCCTTACAATCATAATTCTTAAAACAATAGATGTATTTCAAGCATAAATCACAATGCAGTTGTTGGAAACTGCTTTGGCGGCTCTGGTCAGGTTATAGATCTGCTCTGCCTGGGTACCTAGGGAAAGGAATCACATCTCTTATGTTGTCTATCCCAGTGGCAAACAGAATCATCCTCTCAAATCCCAGACCAAAACCGCTATGTTTCACTGTCCCATACCGACGGGTATCCAGGTACCACTCATATGGTTCTTGAGGGAGCCCCATCTCAGCAATCCTGTGTTTGAAATAACACATGTCAAATGAGGTTGATTAGAAAACTAGGGAGAGAAGACAACATAAATGAATAGGAAAGGCATACCTTGACTCGATGACGTCAATTCGCTCTTCCCTCTGGCTTCCTCCAATCAACTCGCCAACCTGGTGATGACAGTGAGAAATGACCAAGCATTTAGATACTTATAATATGAGATTTTTTTGATAAACCACATTCATTCAGATGGAGTGTGAAAAATGTACCTTGGGCACAAGAACGTCCATAGCTGCCACCGTCTTCCCATCATCATTCAGCCTCATATAAAATGCCTTGATTCCCTTCGGATAGTTATAAACAATAACAGGCTTCTTGTATTTTACCTCTGTCAAATACCTGCATAAAATAGATGATGAGTTACAATGCTCAAAATATTGAGCTTAAGTAATGTATTCTGCGTCAGACAGATTTCAATTACCTTTCGTGTTCAGATGCCAAATCAATTCCCCACTCGACTGCGTTCTCAAATTTCTTGTCAGTGACCTGCTTTAATTCCTCAACTGCATCTGTGTAGGATATTCTTACAAATGAGGTTGAGGCTACCATTTTCAAACGGTCAATGCACCCTTTATCAAAGTTCTTGGCCATGAACTCCATGTCATCAAGGCAGTTGTCCAGCAACCACTGGCTGAGAAACTTCACATATGCCTCAGCACAATTCATATCATCCTAGCAATTGATATATCAGATCACTCAGTCAATACATTCACATAGAAGGAATTCGTAGAAAAATGGACAGCCTCTAAACCAATGAATTACCTGGAAACAAAAGAATGATAATTTACACGAGAATAAGATTAAACTTTTTCACTTTTAAAGCACACCAACAGGACACCTAGTTATTAAAAAGCACATACTTCAAGTGCTATGAATACCATGGATACTTCACTCATTAAATGTCAACATACCTCGAGGTCAGCAAATGCTATTTCGGGTTCTACCATCCAAAACTCGGCCAAATGCCTTGAAGTGTGAGAATTCTCAGCGCGGAAAGTAGGGCCAAAGGTATACACACTACTTACTGCACACGCATATGTTTCAACTTGTAGCTGCCCAGACACAGTTAAAAATGCTTGTCGGCCAAAAAAATCATGGGCATAGTCAATTTTCCCATCTTTTTCTGGGATACCGGGCTTCATTTTGGATCTCTCTTGCAACTTGGTTAAGCTCTCTTTTGCCTTGTTAAGTTCAGAAACTGCAGCAACAATATCCTGCTTACTAGCCTTTTCAGATTTCAGCCTTTTCACTGCTTCCCCTTTCTCCGTCACAATTGCTTGGGCAGCTTCTACATCTGCTTCTGAAGGGGGAGGATTCTTAATGAGTTCTTTTTCGATTTTCTCAGCCTCACTAATCAAGGTTGTGGCTTGAAACATTTCACCAGCTCCCTCACAATCACTAGTGGTGATGATTGGAGTGTGAACGTATAGAAATCCATGTTTTTGAAAGAATGAGTGAGTGGCAAAGGCCAGTGCATTACGAATCCTTGCAACAGCGGAAATCTGAGATCACACAGTACACAAATTAGTGATGTTGAGATACTGAAGTAAACAATAGCCGGAAAAAATTACAAAAAGAGACAATATGGGTTTAAAATATTTTAATAGAGGGAACATCAGGTAAGAATGGTAACCACAATGCTGTGTCTCAGATACATATTTCTGATTGCTGAGATCACACAGTACACATTTCATGGCCATATCTCTTCTAAATTCAAAAATTATTTTTAATTGCATTGTCATTGCCTCATCGGAAAATGTATACACACAGGGAAGCATTGTATTTGTAATCTAGTAACCAGTAGTGACAAACATGAACTTAAAATCAAATCATAAACTGAATTGTTAACCCTAAAAGGAAGTGGTATGGCACAACCCAATTCTCAGATAACTAGACATAAGAAACAGAAATGGCCATGAAATAAGGAAAGTAGTAGCTAATTGATCCTAAATGGAATAAAATCCAAACAAATGTATACCGTATTGGTCTTGGGGCGAAGATGCACAACATCCCTCAAAAACTCTAAAGTAAGCTTAGTCTTTGGCAAAGGATACTTAGCCGGATCAGCAGGTCCAACATGCAAAACCTTCTCAACTCTCAACTCCACTTTCTGCTTAGTCCCTTCCGGCGGCAACTTCAAAACACCTTCGACATGAACACAAGTCCCCGTATGCACCAACTGACTCAACTTCAAATCACCAACATCCTCCTGCTGCACAATCACCTGCAAATTCGCCGGACACGATCCATCACTCAATTCCAAAAACGCGAAAGCTCCCTTCCCTTGCTCTCTTCCAGTCTTAACCCAACCTCCAACTCTGACTCTATGCCCAGCTAATCCAGCACCCCCATCGGGTCGGGTTACAATGGATCGGATCGGGACCCGGTCAGAGAATTCGGCTTTGAGGATCTGTGGCGTGATAGATAAGGTTGACATTTGATCGGCCGGCGGCGTGAGATCGTCCGACATTGAATTGTTTAAAACCCTAATTTTGTGTGAACAGAGGTTTAAATATGGACGGTTTTTGTGTGTAAATAATATTCGATTATTTAATATTTGGGTATAATTAATGACTAATGTAAATGCGCTTAACATTTTTTATGATTCGGATTCGGTAATGCGCAGTTATTTGCTGCGAGGGGTAAAAACGACGTCGTGTTAACATTTTTTATTATAACTATACGTAGTTTTGGCTCGCATTAAATAGTTTTCGCTGCACTGGATCTTAATCCATTTTTTATAGCTTTCAAAAATGTTAATTTAATAATAAAATTTGTTTTAGAAAAACTCATGGGCTGTAAATGGTCCGTTCAGTCCAGTAACGAAAAAAGCCTTGAAGTGGAGGCCCAATAAAAGCCCATGAGCCACGGCTCATCCACCACCATCGTGTATATGTCATCACAAAACCCTAATTCGGAGTTTAGAACGATTAATCGAACGAGCAGATTCAGACGCAGAGCTCCGGCGGCATTTAGTTGCTCAGAATGGGTAATGCATCGTTCTAGTGATTCGTAATCGTTGTGTGTAAATTGAGTTAGATCGTATGATTGAGATGTTTGTTTGGATTTTGTGTGCAGGTAAGGTACACGGATCGTTGGCGCGTGCAGGTAAGGTGAGAGGACAGACACCTAAAGTTGCTAAGCAGGATAAGAAGAAGAAGCCTAGAGGACGTGCTCACAAGCGTATGCAATACAACAGACGTTTCGTCACTGCTGGTAAATTTTTTATCTGAAAGCTTTGTTTTTTGATGAGTTCTTATTGTTTAGTTGATTAATTACTGTGCATTGGAGCAATGTTGAATTGGGTTAACTAGATGATCTTTGAGATTAATTAAGTGTTTTATGATGTCTGTAGTTGTTGGCTTTGGAAAGAAGAGAGGACCCAACTCGTCCGAGAAGTAAGGCGGTGATGGTGATACTATGTCGTTGTTATGATTTTAGGCAGATGTTATGTTTCTTTCGTTCAACAATGGATCGTGGTTTTGAATGTTGCTGAGTTTACTGTTACAACTTCTTTGAAATACAAGCTACTACCTTTATATTTGAATCAGTCCCATATTTCTACCTTATGCAAATTTCGTCAGTTCTGCGCCCGTACATCACTAAGTTTATGCATTTAGCTCTCAATACAATTCAAGATTAGGGAATTGTGAACCAATGCAGATTTGCAAGCCTGCTGCATATTTCACTCTATGAGGCAGCACCAATTTTGGGAGCTTGTAAAGTGTGGATAGGCTGCACTGCAGCAGCAGTTTGGGGTCCAAAACTGATGCTAGGTTATTAATTAACTCTATTAGGTACTGTTCCATGTCGTTCAATACACACTTGAGCAGAAACATATGTCCTCACACTTGATTTCAATAAGAACACAATACTTGTGTTACTCAAAGCACGATAAAAGTCTTAATCAAACTTGCGTTACTGCTTAAGATCCTCAAGTTGTCAACAAAGGGACAATTTACAATAACAAATGTGTCATCTCTGATGCCTCACAATTCATCATGGGCATCACTGTATTGTTGGTTAGCCTCTGTTTCATGCTCCATTAAATATCTTGTTGCCAGTGAGGCATGTAAAGCTGCTCCAATTGGAAGAACATCTTCATTGATTGTGAAATAAGGTGAATGGGGTGAATGTAGTTTCTTCTCTGTCATATTTTGCATCCCAACATACATGAAGCATCCAGGAATGGCCTCTGCGAAAAATGCAAAATCTTCAGCTCCCATAGCTGCTTTTACCTCTATGACGTTTTCTCCACCCAACACATCACTGGCGACATTTACTAAGAGCTTGTGCAGGTTAGCATCATTCACAGTAGCAGGGACGAAGGGTTCATCCCCAGGGTGGAAATTGATAGTCACATTGCACCTATGCACTCTTGCTTGCAGTTCGATAACCTTTTGAAACAATGTAAGTGTACCGCGTCAGTTATATTACCAAAAGTGGAAGAAAAATCCACTGTTTTTTGCAGAACTAGCACATAATTTATGAATAGAGCTGTCAACAACCTCTTTGATGCGGTGTGTAAGTTGCTCAAAGCTTTTTTTCATAAATGCTCTATATGTACCACCAATGGTAACTGAATCTGGAATGACATTGAATGCACCTCCGCCTTGAAATTTAGAAACAGTTATCACCTGGCACGATTATTAAACTAAGGTTACTTGCGAGTAATGAGAATATAAGTGAAGGTGATTAAAATACGGCAGCTGCTCCAACACCACATCTGACAAGTTAAGAATAAGTCCTAATGGGTAAGTGTCAGATCTGTCAAGTAATCAGCTAACCTTTTAAAAAAAACCGTACTGTAAACACATAAATAAAGTTTATCTTCCTTGACTTTCCAATTCCTATTGTCAGTCTGTTTGAAATTATATTGTATGTGCCAGTGTTCCTAAATTAATGATAACTTCATGTTGAGCTGCTAAGGCCTAAGAATGCAGATTGGCAACATCGATTAACAAAAATATCTTTAAACTGACAAGAAAATATATTTGTATACCTGTGTATCTAGTGGGTCAGCCTCTCGTGAAACAATATGTTGTAAGCTCATAATAATACTAGACGCCGCAATAATTGGATCTACTGTATGCTGAGGAATGGCAGCATGACCACCTTTTCCACTTATCACAGCCTCGAAAAATCCACTTCCAGCAAGGATAGGCCCAGGCCTTGACGCAACTGTTCCGATAGGTTTATCCGTTGATATGTGAATCCCAAATATCGCATCAACATTATCCAACACTCCAGCATCCAACATCTTCTTCGCGCCTCCTCCGTATTCCTCGGCAGGTTGAAAAACAAGAACAACCGTCCCCTGCCAAAGCCAAAATCTATATCATCTAATATATAGAGTAGAAAAATCTGAAAATCTTTTTCATTGTTCGTCAGAGGAAAGCAATGCTCTAGACTGGTTGGTTGACACAAAAAAAAGTGAAACCCTCATTCCCACAATGGTTAGAGTGACATGATACAAACCTTAAGTATATGCCGATTATGCTGAAGAATTGCTGCGGCACCTAGGAGCATCGCAACATGAGCATCATGTCCACAGGCATGCATCTTGCCTTCATTCCTACTCTTGTGTTCCCACTCCACATGCTCCTGCAAAAACATATTTTCAAAAAGATCATACTTTCACATCAGAAAATAAATTGTATAACTTAATTTAAGCAATGCGATCAAACCTATCAATCATTCAAGATACAAAAAAACTGCTACAAAAAGTCTCCTATCAACTGAACAACTCTTAAAGAATCCGAATTCCGAACAATCAACAGGAAATGATGAATCAGCAAAACCTGCATAGCTAGAGCATCCATATCAGCTCTAATGGCAACAAATGGTCCGCTACCTGTCCCAACAAACCCAACAACACCAGTAGTAGCAACTGGAAACTTATACTCAATCCCCAATCGATCAAGCTCAGTTCTAACAATCTTACTAGTCTCAAACTCCTCAAACCCTAATTCCGGATTTTCATGTATTCTCCTTCTAATCCCAACCATCCAATCAAACACTTCCTTTCCCTTAGCATACGTCAGAAACTCAGAAGAACCGAAACTCGCTGAAATCGAGCATAGAAGTAAACACGAAGCCAACCAAATCGTAAACGCCATAGCGAATCGAAGCGAGTTGAGATTGTGAGAAGTGGAGATGAAGCAGATGATGACACCTCAACGACGTCGTTTTAAATGGGAATGTAGTGTAGAATCGAGTCTCCTAAGATTAACGATCTAGATGACGCCACGTGGACGAATGTATATATCCAGAAATAAACGACGTCGTAATGGAACGAAGTAGGTCGAAAGATAGGGTGGCTCTCCGTCTTGACCACGTCAATATCTGCACGCGATTTCGTCAATCAGGTTTTGTAGGGTTTGATTGGATAATTGATTTTGATTGTTTGTGAGTCAATTTTTTATCTGAGATCATCGATTTTGCAGGTAGGGTTTTTGATTGGTTTGTTTAGTTATCAGCGACACGATGTTTAGCCGATTGTTTGGGAAGCCTAAGGAGGAGGCGAATGCGCTCACCACGCTGGACAAGTTGAATGAGGTGGATAGATATGGATTATGTGATTATTTGTTGATTGTTAGATTCTGTATTTGTATGTTGATGATTGAAATTGAGTTAATTTTATAAATAGATATTGGTATTGAAGGATTGGATTGTTGTTTGAATGAGTTGAATATTAACCTGGTACATGACAGTCAATATAGGTGTCTTTGCATTATTGAAAAGTTTGCGAATGCGTTGTTGAGACTTGAGAGACCCTTGGTAAAATGATATTTGTAAAGACTAGATGGGGGTACAGGCAATTAGGCATGATGATTTTGTTAAAATGTATGATAAGTTGTATCTGGTTTTGTGTGTGTAGACACTTGATATGCTGGAGAAGAAGGAGAAAGTTCTTTTGAAGAAAGCTGCTGCAGAGGTAGAAAAAGCAAAGGAATTCACCAGAGTGAAGAACAAAAGAGGTATTGTTAGGGTTCATTAATCTGCCCCATTTGTCTATAGCAAAAAGTGGGTTTGATTCGGAGAAAGTATATTGCTTTTGTGTTAAATGACTGTTCTTCACATATTACAAAGTTCAACATGGATCTT
Organism: Sedum album; assembly: GCA_006409495.1. Lineage (NCBI taxonomy): Eukaryota > Viridiplantae > Streptophyta > Magnoliopsida > Saxifragales > Crassulaceae > Sedum > Sedum album. The sequence goes on from QZGG01000699.1 coordinate 42,039, forward strand.
GCGTAGAATTACTGGTTTCTAAGACCAGGGATACAGTTTACTGGCTCCATTTTTTATTTGGATCAGATTCTCCGTAAATTTAATGTTGTCTCTATGTGTGGTTCGTTGTATTTTTTTGTAACGTGTTGCTGCTTACTTTGAATCTGAAACACACATACTTTATAATTGGCGATTTTAAGGTAATGTAATGTCAGAGTACTGATTGATGGTACTAGCCTAACTTGAACTGACAGGGTTAGGTTGTAGCCATATTAATGTGCTTTTTCCATTTGGGATACATCTTTGCTATTTACGAAATTCTATTGTTTATTACTCTTCATATTATATATAGCTATCCTAATTCCTAACTTTGGTTGATGGCGATGCTCCTCACGATTTTGTGCATATGTGGGGCTGTTATGTTCAACTTGCTGTGTAATCTGAACTAACTTACATCCAACATTTATATAGCTGCCATTCAGTGTCTGAAAAGAAAAAGATTATATGAACAGCAAGTTGAGCAGCTCGGCAACTTCCAACTTCGTATTCATGATCAGGTGTGTTTGTCATACTTTTATGGGTTATAAAATGAGTTAGTTCCGTTGAGTATGAATTATATAATGTCTCTCAATATGGTACAGATGATAATGCTAGAAGGGGCGAAAGCAACAACTGAAACTGTGGATGCTTTACGAACTGGAGCAGCTGCTATGAAGGCAATGCAGAAAGCTACGTAAGTGCTTTTTTTCTAGAAAAGTCATGGTTGCATTCATCGAGATAGTTTTACTCAACGTAGTACACTTACTGTTGTCAGCTTTTAGTTTGTTATCCTTTATTCTGCCGTTTTCGGTTAAAGGCTATGGAACATTAGAAAACTAGTTGCTAGCATAAAAACAGCTCTGTGACCAAAATCAGTGGAGCATGTATAGTGGGACTGTGCCTGCAGAGTAGATTTACTTTAAAGCCGTAAAAACCAACACACAGTGACACAGTTATGGGCAGGTATGATTGTTTTACTGAACAAATGTTGTGCTGCAGGAATATTGATGATGTGGATAAAACAATGGATGAAATTAATGAGCAGACTGAGAATATGAAACAGATTCAAGAAGCATTATCAACTCCCATTGGCGCAGCAGCTGACTTTGATGAGGTTTACACTACTCCATCGGCCATCTTAATATTCTGCAAATGCGCCAATTCTAAATGTATTCTCTGAATGGCAGGATGAGTTGGAAGCTGAACTTGAAGAACTGGAAAGTGCCGAGTTGGAGGAGCAACTTCTTCAGCCCATTACGCCATTGCATGGTGATCATGGACGAGTCCCAGAGAGGCAACAACCTCGTCCGGTGCCTCAGAAGCGCACAGCTGAGGAAGACGAGTTTGCGGCACTCCAGGCAGAAATGGCACTATGAGGCAGTCTTATAGTCTGCTATCTAATCAACATCGAGGTACGGTATATCAATATTAGAATATAGCTATTTGAAAAGCTACTTATTTGTTTGATTTCACTATCATTGGCCAACCTGATGACAAATGGAAACTTGTTATTGATGTTGAATGCCAATGTCTGTTCAATATGCAGGTGTTACTCTGTCAGGATGTCAGAAACTTATGCATCTGATGGGCAACCTACAATGTGTCCTATATTGCGAATCTGGTGTGCAGTTGGTTCAGAACAGCTACATTGTATGTATAGTCACATAAATTTTATGGTTGTGCCTCTGCACAGCTAGCACAACTTTATTATTTATTATTAAGTGATTGTTTACAATACATTACAAAATTCTTGTATCTAAATTGCAATTTGGCGAACTAGATTGGTCAAGATGAGTTTATTGCAGTATCGTGAAATTTTGATAGGAACACCACAAATTGTGTACATTAACTTGGACAAATTGAGACAGTTAGGTTTTGTGTTTCATAATAGCCGCAATGATGTGTACACATTACTTGGGGTTACACCTGGTATAGAAACTCTAAATACTCTTTCATATTCTTTGAAGAAGGCCAATCCGCATAAGAAATGTTTTACTTTGGACCCTCTTCTTGTGACTCATCAGCTATGATAGGCGCAGGTGCAGCAGGAGGCAACTCTAGATAGTCAAAATCGTCTGTTATTCCTAACTGCAATTTTTTGCACAAATCAGTGGCCAAGTCAGTTCAGAAGTCATGATTCTTGTAAAATGAATGATTCGAAAACATGTTGTATGTCAATGAATTCCCTTAAAAGAATTCGATGACTCGTTAACTGAAATTATTTCCTCAAAATATCAAATTAGTACCTCTTTATAAAGGTGGTCGAGCTGTTCTTTAGCCTCGGGAAAATTGTTTAAGCACCATTGCCGCAAAGTAAATATGTTATCTGTAGATGAAGAGTGCACATAAGTCAAAAACCAAGACGTTTATCTGACATATCCATCCCGTACAATGCCTTGAGCTATAAGAGATCAGATGGTAGGGTTATGTGAGAATGAATCACCTGTCCATCTATTAGCAGCTGATACACATACGTCGATTGCTTTCTCTGCCAATGTAGGTCAACAGATTATTTCCGTAAACACTATAATTGACATCTTAAATATATGTAATCGGTTAATATAAGAACATGGACTAACTCATAGCTTCAAAAGTAGCTGGATCATTGTCGGCATACTGCCCCATCTCTTCCTATAACACAGTATGGAGACATAATTCAGCAGTTTAAAAATAAGTTAAGCAGCCACGCGTGAATCACAATACCTTAAGTTGGTTGTATTTCAGCTCGATGTCTTTAAGCTCAGCTATTGCCTCTTCTCGTTCATCCTGAGAATTGATGTTAAAAAGTGAGTGAAGAGTTATGCCAAATGATATCCATTCAATTTCAGACCACAAATTGGAATAAATGTTCATCAACTTACAGAATCCTCTCGCCCCTTTTTCAAATTGTTGCACTGATCGATAGCCTCTGCATATCGCTTCTTACTGGCTTGGAGGTCAGAATCAAGTTTGCGGTGGACACTTCTCAGCTGCAAAGCATTTTCAAGACATAATAATACTGAAAGTGAATACAAAGTGGAGAACAATTGACATCGAAGGTAAATTAATCCCAGGCATTACCTGATTTCCAGCACAACTAGGAAGGCTCCAGAAATATACCTAATCAATAAATGGGTAATTAATTCTTAAGCACCTGAAGTTATGACTTGTATATTGATGCAAGTGGCATCCGATCAGCAGATTGAATGTGAAAACCGAAACTCATGATAAAACCAACAGTTATGTTACTTACAGAAGTTCCTATTTTATCTTTCAAAATCAAGTCATCATCCACCAGACTCTGAACCACATCTTTAACCGATTGGGTGATCACCCCTCTCTCTTTGGACCCAACTTCTCAAGTTCCTTGAGCTGAGTAAGTACACAAATAATTTCAGTGTTTCAAGCCATGTAAAACAACAATAATAACACTGGTGCTGAAATAAAGACATGGAACTTGTGGTAATAAGGAACAGCTACTGTGATGCTAAATTACTTACCAGGTAGAAGTCCTGGGAGTCATAAAATATCTGAAGAATCTTCTCACGCTTTTCTTCCAAAGAAAGTCCTCGTTTCTTAGACTGCCAATACCAGACAAATATTATATTGCGAACACGCAGTCAATGCGATACACACGAAAATATGTAGCTACACAAATCCATTAAAATCAAACATAATAAAAGTAAATTCAAATCTCATTTTTACTTCTCGTTGTACAACCGTCTGTAAACCCTGATCCTCTAAAATACAAGTAATCTTCCATTAACAGTATAAACCATCACAACATCCAACACTGACTACTCCTAGCATCATATCACTGCAGTAGATTAACTCTAACAGCTCCTAAACTCATTTCCCCGAAAATCTCATACCAGCAATCCAATCAATCCACGCTTCAGACCTAAAATCTAACAAGCTACCACTAAACCTTCTCTAACACACCGATTGACATTCAAACGCACCAATGCGCTTGCTTCAGATAAATTTAGGTCTAGGTTACGACGCAGATCGAAATCGGTATATTAAAATAAAGCATCCGAATGTAATGGATGAAACGCTTACCATCGTTTGAAGAGCGAAATCGAAGAGGAGCGGAGAACGGTTGAAGTTGCGGAAGACGAAAGCGAAATGCGTCGCCGCTTGTTTTGGCGGGAAACCAAACTTGACTCGTCTCGTCCCTGCTGCGCCGACTTAGCGTGATCAAACGACGAGATAAAACGTCGTACGGTTTGCATTCCATTTGGGCTAGACCATGTTTCAGAACGTCGTATTGGGCTTGTGGATTTGTTGGGCCATCCTTTGAGCCCATTGATTTCCAACCAGCTTCAGACTCGGTTTGGCAATGAGGGTTTGACACGAATATAAGAGATGAATTATCAAGGAGTTCTTTATATCAAGTGATGCGATATGTACCTCTTTCAATGAAATTGATTTGATCTTATACATAAGAATTAAGATGGAGGACAAAGAGATACAATAATCATGTTGTGTTTTCAAAAGGAACTGAGAAAGAAACAACATTGTCGTGTTGGGATGTTCGTTAATAATGATAACCCATCATGTTTTTACTTGTTTATGTCATTACATTTACCATCCGAAATCGGAGGACCTCTTCGATACAATCATCTCATTTTTAGGGATCGACCTCACTTTTGGATACGTATCAACACTTTGTAACTGACACGAGAGTGTGCATATAAGGTCTTAAAGTCATCTCTCTCTATTTAGGAAGCTAGCTAGCTAGATGAGGTGGTTCTTAGCTACTGTAATTGAAAAATCGTTGTCCTAATAAACTAGATTCTTTAGTTATCCATTCCTCGATCCAACTCCAAAAGATAATAGAGATGGCAGAAACAAAATCAAGTCCTAATTATTTAACAAGAACAATGCGTATAAGAAAGAGAATGTGTTGCTTCTTATCATTTTTCAGTATTGATACGTTGAATACATTTATGTAGCTGAAAAAGAGAGTTTAGGGTTGATATTATTCCACGGCCATACATTTATGTACCGTCCTAAGATTATTTGATATGCATCAGAAAAATTACTAGCAAAGATCATGCACGAACAAAAGTTAATGTCGTTTTTACTCCATGAGAGAACACGATGCTAATTACACGCAACTCCCATTCGTTCCTACGATAGCAATTAATAACCTTATACTGAATAATCACCAGTGATTTAATCATCAATTTAGCAATGTCTTTTTCACAGGTGGATATGAATTTCTTAATAGACCTCTGTATCATTGAATAATTGAACTATTTCTAACGTGTATTGTATTTGTATATATACAATGGATACGAATATACTGCCAGAATTCACTTGATTGTGTGCGTGGGAGAGATGTTGCTAAACATACACGCAAATATGATAATACCCATCTGCAATTGTGTATGACATTTCACCTTTATGTTCAGAAGTATCAGCTTAATTAAGAAATGTATTGCATCGCTTAAGTAAAGAAGAAATGTCTAATTTGTATATTGATGTGAAATTAATGACTTACAAGCATGAACTTTTGAATAAAAAAGAATCACATCCGTGAGTTTTCAACACTTAAATGAATTATGATATATTTCCATTGATTATTTGAAATACATTTTTATATTTGACATTACATGTATAGATGTGTTGATTCCACATATTTGAGAGAGGGAGAAGAGGTGGTGATCGTGGTGGTCCATCAAGTGTGTTTTTCTTTTCTTTAATTGCTACTGCTAGCTCTCATTTGCCTTGCATATCAAGCAACTTTGGTTTGTTTTTATTTCTCTCTCTCACTAATCACCCCTTCCATATTGTCTTTCCGATCTCCTTCATCTTCCCTTGGTCACTCCATCGTTCCCGCAACATTTACGGCTAAAATGGATCATGATCAGCATCTAAACTCAATAATTAACCAAGTAAGTTCCTTGTTACATCAATATCTTATTCTTCATCTTTTCTTAACCTTTCAATCTTAGATTTACTCATTCATTGTCTTGGTTCTCGTTCGTCAAAGCTCATGTATATACGGTTATATGTATCGGGTACTTTTCACAAATGAAATATCATTGTGCATTTTCCATACCCGCCAACAAAAATGGCTTTTTCTATTAGAAGAACGATAATCGGCTCAATATCACTTTGCAATTCCTACTTGTCTTTGCATACCTTATCCAATATTAGTAATTGAAATATATGAAATATTTATTTTTGGCACCAAATCTTCCCTTGCTTCACACATATTGCGAATGATCTCAAAATTTAGCAACAGCAAAAATTTCACACAACTAATGACATTTTCTAGGCTGTCCATGAGCCTAATTAGCTGAGAGATTGTGCTATAGCTAGCTCAGCACATGATGTTAGTTACATCTCTGATGATGAAATGATGTGTACAATTTGATTTTTTGCTTTGGATTGTCGTTTGTCTTTTTTCTTTTGCTTGTTGGAAGAAGCAAGCTAGGTGCTTTATTTGATCAAATGTGTAGTCAATAAGGGTCTATCAACCAAAGGATGGTTTGGGGATAACTTAAAGCTTTCTCAACAAAAATACCTCAACTTGAGGCGTGCTGTCCTATAATGTCCCTTCCTAACTGCCTCACGGACGATTAAGGCATATAGATGCATGATATAGAATATGTTTTTAGGTTTAAAATGATAATCATATACATAGAATCGTTTTATTGAATAATATTACTCAAATTTATACATATAAAGAGTAATACGGATATGATATGGTTCTCATTTGTTAACTATTTTATGTTCTGTTTTTTTATTGAATGTGCTTAACTTTCCCTTTATAAAAATGTGACTGACGGATTCTTGGATTTCAGTTTTAAAGTAGAGAGAGTGAATTGTGCTGTTTTTATTCTCTCTTCCCTTCTTTAAGCCAAAAAAACCTCTATCTCTATCTCTCTTTCATTAGCTGTCCCACCCTTTTTCATCTCCTCTCTCTTCTTCATTTTCCTTCTCCTTAAGTTTCTAGCCTCCAACTCATTCACATCTTACTTCACAGTTAAATTTTACTGGCAGATCCCAAACCGATAGTCCCGGCCATATGAGTTTCGACTGTTGCATATTGATCTCTACATAATATGTATTCATAGAGACGGACGGTTTTTGTGCTCATAACCTCTACAGTCAAAGTTGAGTAATGAATAAACAGCAGCAGCTAAGTTGTCAAGGGTTGTGGGCTCATCTTCATCATGATTAGCAGCTCTGATCTGGTTGACGCAAAGCTTGAGGAGCACAAGATGTGTGGCTCTAAACACTGCTGGGCTGCGGCCGCAAGCTATCAGATGGAAAGCCAGTAAGTACTTCAGTAACTAATAATCTCATTTTTAACAATATCTTCTTACATCAATATATATTACTAGTAAAGACCAAGTTCTAAATTGTACATTTATATACTCACAATGATTATGGTTTAATTCATTTATATATGATTTGTGGAACAAAGGATTGGCTAGGTCTACCTGCAGGAGTGAAATTTGATCCAACAGATCAAGAACTGATTGAGCACCTTGAAGCCAAAGTTGAATCCATTGACGGCGACATTAAATCTCACCCTCTAATTGATGAGTTTATCCCAACCTTAGAAGGGGAAGATGGCATTTGCTACACTCATCCTGAAAAGCTCCCAGGTGTGTGTGTGTTTGCATATAGATAAAAGATCCAATTATGAACAACTAAGAAATTCGTATATACATAGTCATCAAAATAATCCCCAACACCAGTAACCACCATGCACAAGTCACAACACAGGTAACCCTAATAATTTTTTATTACCATTTTCTTAGGCTCGCCACTCCACCTTCTGCCCTCAAAATCCTCAATTAACAGTAGTAGTGTTTTTCATTCCTTTGTTTGTTCAGACTTCTCTCTCATGTTTGTTGCACCAGTGTACACCTAACTTTTATTTACTCATTGAACGAGACAAAAAAGTCCCCAATCAATTCCCAAGTCCTCAAATTAATTAACTAGCATAATATATATTATTAATCATTGTTTTTTTGGTCTTTGCAGGAGTTACTCGGGATGGTCTAAGCCAACACTTCTTCCACAGACCCTCAAAAGCCTACACAACAGGTACCAGAAAGCGTCGTAAGATCCAAACTGAATGCTGCGACTCACAAGTGGGAGGGGAGACCCGGTGGCACAAAACGGGCAAGACCAGACCTGTAATGTCTAATGGCAAGCAAAAAGGATGCAAGAAGATCTTAGTTTTATACACCAACTTCGGTAAGAACAGGAAACCTGAGAAAACCAATTGGGTCATGCATCAATATCATTTGGGTCAACATGAGGAAGAGAAGGAAGGGGAGCTAGTTGTATCCAAGATATTCTATCAGACCCAACCTAGGCAGTGTAATTGGGTGGATCGGACATCAGCAGTGGGTGAGGGGAGTACAGGAGTTGATGTTGGGAGGAGAGATAGTGGGAGTGGTAGCTGCAGTTCCTCCAAGGACAATGTGATCGTTTTGGTTCCTCAGCAACAGCTTAGAGATGGTGATCAGCTTAGAGATAGTGGAGTTTCAGCTGTTATGGCCGCAGCATTTACGAATTACAGTGGCATGGAGATGCAGCAGCATTTGCAAGCTGATCAGTTTTCAGGGTTCGCCTCATTCAGGAAAGATTTTGATGAGGTACATTTTCATTTATTTCACCAGCTTTACGTACTAAATCAGTATCAGTTTTTACCTAAAGGAATTGTTTACATTGTTTCAAATGGGTTTGAACAAACTTTGCGGGAAATTTAAACTAGGATTTATAGTACTTCACAGATTAAATGAGCGATTTTGTATTGCTAAGGCTTACATGGAGTAGCATATTTCTCTTTATGGAAGAATATATTAAAGCAAAATGTGCAAGTAATTTTAGGATTTGTACTGACGACACATTATATTTAGTGAAAGGAGAATGAAGAGGTTGAAACATTTTTAGGATAATTATGCTACTTTAATTTCTAGCTACATTACCAAACATGTTGCAAGTTTGCGGGCGGCATTGGTGCCATTTTATTGAAATTTGCTCAGATTTGTTTGGTGGCAAATATATTGACATATGCATCATATTAATTGGGACATTTTGTGTATTTTTTGAAAAGGTTGTGTGAAATAAATGTGCCCAAAATGTTTCAACTTCGTTTGTTTGTTAGAATCACAGCTTTGAGGAAAGTTGGAGCACATATCTCTCTCTAGACTGAAAGCGAAAAGGAGATAAACAGAAACTAAAGATAGACAAAGATAGATATATACTCAGTTGGACCAACTTTATATACAAGCTTAGAAGAGACATAGACATCGGTGTGTTACAGTTTATAGAAGTGTCTTTTTTATGCGCAGGTTGGCTTACGAGAGGTTGCATCATCAGCAACAGCTAGGGACCAGGCTCAAGCGTCAACCTCAGGCACGTGCACAGAGCATGACTTAGGTCAGCGGCCACATCTTAACCACCATCGCATCAGCAGCATCATCATCCTCTTCAGCAACAACAACATAATCCACATCAGCAGTCTCAGTTAACTGCAACCTTCCAAATCAACAGGCCCTCACCCCCGATCTCCACAATCATCTCTCCTCCTCCCCTACCTCTCCACCACTCTGCTACTTCAAGTATTCTAAACCATCAAGATCCTTACCACAATGTCTCTAGAATGATGATCCAAAATGAGACCAATTTTCATCAGGTATTATATTAACCTTGCCATTCTTTTAGATTATAAATGGTATGTTCAGAAGCTGGTGATTTTTTTTAAACGCAAAACCCTAGTGAGATCATCTTTTTCAAAGCGTGACAATCATTTGTTTTTTTGGTCTGAATTGGACAAAAAAATACGGGAAGCATGGCTAAAACGAATGAGTGCAGGAGAGATATTTATATTATTATTATTTTAATGAATAACCAATACTACACATGCTTATAGAGAGATACACTGTCCGTGGAACTAGGAACACATCCTTATTCTTATATATGTATTGAAGACAAAATCATGTAAACATGCAACTGATGTTTTTGCAGCAGCAACAACAACAGCAGGGCCTGAGATCATCAGCATCCGGGTTGGAAGAACTCATAATGGGTTGCAACAGTACTGGAGGTGGTGGAGGAAGAGGTTCTGCTGGTCCTGGTGGTAATATCAAAGCAGTAAGTGTGTCAGTCTTGTTACCCCATTGTGAAACTTTTTGACTCTGAATTCCATGAGTAGATCATTTTTGAAGTAACTATAGCTAAATAAAGATATTTAAAACCAGTCTCTCTCAATTTCTGTGTATGCCTATGAGTCTGTGTATGCAATCATTACTGTGTGAATGACTGACTGACTAAGAATGACATGGACCACTAAAAGGTTAACTTAGCTTATCAAAATACAGAGATGGAAAAGTATATGAATAAAATAACTTCATCTTCTTTTTGAGAGAGATTTAGATAGTGAACTGTGAAGTGAGCAGAGAGAAGAGAAGGCTTTACCTTTCCTCATCCTCCACTTTACCTTTCCTCATCTTTTTGTGATTGCAACTTTAGTAAGTTAAGCAACTGTGGCTTTTGCAGGCATCATCTATGAATAACCCACAAGAGGCTGAGTGGCTTAAGTACTCTTCATTCTGGAATGATCCAGACAACCCTGATGATGCTCATCATCATGTGTAGCAAGCAACTAGCACAAGTAGCACACATTAGTTGGCAATGCAGAGAGGAAGAAAGAGTGCGAGACAAATTTGGCGAGCAGCTGATTATTGTCTTAGACACCATTATTGTGATTATTATCATAGTCCAAAAAGTACAAGTCAAGGAGGTGAGGAGATAAAGAATCTGATGAGTCCATATAGTATAGTTCACTGCATAGGGATACTACACACAGCATCACATACCCTCGCTCGTTATTTCTTTTCTCATTAAGTTTTTTATTTATAGAGGTTTTTGATGTAAGCTGCTGAAACCTATAGCACAAACAGTCCTTGTTTTTGAAAGCAAAAGTGGAAAGTGATCGAGAGACAACGACCTCATCGGTCTGGCAGGTGGTAAAAGGTGCTGCTTGCTGCTCTGAGATCAGCTACTCATGAAATTGAAGAAGGCCAAGAGCGGCTGGCCAGTCATTATGCAGAGAAAGCTAATGTTTCAACATTTTATTGACCATTTTTATACGTGGTTAACATCTATAGTTTATTGAGCTTCTTGAATAGATACTCTGCTCCCTATATCACAAATAAATTCCACTTTCCGGTGGGAAATTCTTCCAAGCAATTCATATATAGTTCTCATCAACTCGACTGACTCTTTCGCGCATGATAATTTTTTTGTGTATTCATGAGAATATAAGTGACCGAAGATATCCTGGAAAAGCAGTCACTTAGTAACGTGCACGGCATATAACTTTTGACGAGGGCCAGCTGAATAGATCTGGAGGTGCTTAAAGGTGTAAATCAACATTGGATAAGGCATTTTCAAGTCCATAATTGATTTATAAAGCTACTATTGTTAAATGGAATAAAGTCTGCCAATACAAGTTACAGAAGAAGGGACAAGAATAATAATACACTTTTTATGTTGTTTGGGTAAGACTAGCTAGCTCAACTTGATCATTTGTGACTTTTTTATCTAACTATGCACCCTTGAGAAGCATCTGAGAAAAAAGGAAACATTATATACACACTTATAGAAGCATCTGAGAAAAAGGTCATGCATGTGTTTGGCAAACAAAAATAACACAGTATGATTTCTCAATACTGAGGCATAAAGGCCGTCAATAACATTGCGAAAACCTCGACAAAAGCTGCCGGAATCCGAATTTAAGGGAACTAATGAACATAAGTGTCAAAATATGATAATACAGTGAATTTATTGTAGCTAACTTCAAGAACGTCTACATAATGTGTTCCATAACCAAATAGATCGTGTAAATATATCATTAGCATTTGGCAATCTTTTGTAATGAACTAAACTTTTTTAAGACTTCGAAAATGTATCAAAGATAAGATCATGACCTCTCAAAATCAAATGTTTCAGTAACAAAACGACGTCGTTTATTTCCAGCTTCTCGACTGGGATTAGGCGTTAGGGTTTAAGTCGTCTTGCAATCGGAAGAAGTCCGATAGCGCAAAGGTCAGGACGGCAACTATGAACTGTACTCTCACTCATACCTCCGCTCTTAAATCCGCCATTAGAAGTCTTACCTTAACCAATCGCTGACACCCATATCCCGAATCCAATCTCACCCGTCCTAGTTCAAGTTTGAATCTTTATCACATTTCAAAACCCTAGAAACTCGTTGCGGAGTCAGACCGAGGTATGTATCAGCGTGGTTCGTTTATAATCAATTTCTAGTAATGTCAATTTTGTAAAGATTAGAACTTTATCTAGTTTGATTTTGGATTGGAATGAATTTGGTGGTAGTATTGTTAAGTTATGTTAAGGGAGTAAGAATAGACTTTCTTGGTTGGCGATGTGGTTTTCGTGGGAGGAATCTGCTGAGCATTTTGATGTGAGGACTCTTAGTTTTAGTTTTTGATGAATGTGTGTGTGGTGGATTGTGATCGTGAGAAGAATGATAGGAGAGCGAAGTTTTGGGGAAATATGATGAGGTAATTGATAATTCGAGTGAGGATAAGATTAAGAATATATTTACGCAAATGGCACCGATGAGCGGTGGGTAAGAGAGAAAAGATAAGGAAATGGAATAGGCAGGAGGAATGGGGATTAGATGTTTGAGGAAGTGGCCGGCTGCTCTGTTTGCCGAAGATGACTGGAGAAGGGTATGGAGTTGGTCCTATTCAGCGGCATTGTCAGTTAGTTGAAGGAAGTTATATGCATTGTATGTGCAATAAGGGTTGATGGGTTTGAGAAAATATTGAGACCGCATCAGGGGTGATTTACACCTTTGGAGATGGTTCGAGTTCAGGAACTAGATGCTGCACCTTTTGGAAAGAAAGTGTGTTTTTTGGGTTGTGTTGGATCAGGTCACTGATCCGCAAAACCTGGGAGTTTTCATCTGGTTTACATATTTCTTTGGAGTTTCTGGCGTAGTTTTATGTGAATTAACTCCCCACTCGGAACCTTTAAGTGGTGCAGTAAGAAAAAATGTGGGCGCGCTCGAGTCAATGAAGTTAAGGTTGTGCTAAAATATGATGCAATTTTAACATCCTTTGCGGAAATGCTGGCAGGTTCAGGAGTATCAGTATCCTCAAAAGCTGCCCCCTTGAACAAGATTTTCTCTGCTCTACAACCATTCTAGTTATAGGTAGCGAGGGTGTTGAGGTGAGGACATTTGTAAAACGATCATGTACTGATTTTCTGAAGATCCATAGAAATTTTCTGGTGGATGTCTTTGCAGAAAGAGAGATGTCGGCCATGACTCCTACCGTGAAGATTTAGATCCTTTCTTGCTGTTTGAATGTCTGAAATCTGAATGCAAGCGATGCTCCATGAGTTAATTGTTTACTGCAATGTGGATAGCACTTCAGTTGAGGTTAGTTGTATTCTTATTAGTCAATCCAAATACATGTCTAAGAATTGTGTGCATGATAATTAGTTTAAAATGTAGGTTTAGCAATGTAGCATCAGAAATTCCAGGCATTTATGTTGGCTATTACTCTTGTTTTGATACATTTCGATTCAGTTGATCATTGCACGTATATCCCCTTTTGAGTTATGGTACGCATTTTCCTTACAAATCATATCAAATATTTTTTGTTTTCCAGCCCTCTAGTCTTGCAACCATTCACGCTCGACCTACTAAAGTCAGCGAAAGAGTCCAATGGACTGACTGGTAGGTAATGAACTGTGTCAAGTGTCAACAGCCAGATCGGATGCATAATGTCCAAGCAAAACATTAAAAAATGTCAATCTGATGTGATGCAATCTGTCAAATAATGTTGTGGGCAGGAAGCAAAAGCAGCATCAATTGGCTGGCAGTTGCATGTGAAATTTCCTCATCTCTCATTTTCAAATTATCACATTTCAATCACTAACAACATTAGAATAGAATGCCACTCTGCCAAGTACTCACTTTCATGGTACCTTTTCATTCACATTAATCACAAGGATCAGAATATCCGATTTTCGAAACTTTGTGACTTTGGTATCAACAATGTGTGAATGAATATCCGAATATCAGATGACAGCTGAGACTGAGATGGCTCAAAACCAAATATTGAAAAAGAGAGATTTGTCAATGATGAATGTAATCCAGCACACCAGCATCAAAATCTATGATACTTAAATGCTGTCATATGTGACAGATTAAGTGTTCAGTTTCTAACTTCTAATATTTAAAATATTCTAAAAAAATTATCCACACTCCTCAAAATGAAGATTACTATTAAATGATTCGAACGAAATAATAAATATTAATAAATAAAGTATAATATTTTGTAAAACTACTTCGTTTTGATAATCGCAACAAATAAGAGCGGAGTACCGGATCCGAATTCTGAAGGCGGAACCACAGACTCTAATCTAATTATTTAGCATTTGGAAAATGGGATCCAACGGTCTCTCCCACTTCTCTCAAAATTCCAAATGAAATCCATTCATTCAATTTCTACGTTTATATAAAAGTAAACTATTTTTCCTAATCTCTCTCTCCGACGAACATTCGCCTCTCCAGATCGCTCAAACGTTTCTCTCTACCCGGCGATCCGGAGAGGAATCCGATATTACATTGTTCTGTTCAATGTCGGGATTCGAAGATTTTATCATCGCTGCTAGCCGAGCCTGTTGCGCTCCTCTCGCTATCTTCATCCAGATCCAGGTAACGACGTGTTTGTGATAAGGCAATTGTGTGTTTTGTTGTTGGTGGTTTTTTTTGGATGAGGATTTTGAAGCAGATTGAGATTTGTAGGGTTGTTTGATTTGCTTGCTTTTAGCTTTGGGATGGGCTTTGGCTGCATATGTCAGGTATGTGTGAATTGATAGAATGATCTTTTGGAATTCGTTGAGCTTACGGATTTGTATGAAATTTGTTGAAATTTTATAACTTGTTTGCAGGAATCGAGAGATTAAAATAATGAAGAGAAAAATGGAGGAGGGACACAGTTTGGCGTTTCTTACTCATGATATTAATGATCTTGAGCATTCGAAGCAGGCTAGGTTGCCAAGAGTGACTGTGGTTATGCCTCTAAAAGGATTTGGAGAGCACAATTTACATAACTGGAGAAGTCAGGTACAGCCTTTTGTTGAGAATTTATCTATAAACTTAATTGTGAGCGATTGTTTGAGAGTATTCGGTGAGCAAAAACAGCATTGCGGACTCTCTTCAAAAATGTTTTGTTTTCTGGTAATTCATTGGATTTCACTACTTTGTGCATCTTGCGTTGCGTGAAGTTTTTGGGTTTCACTTTCCAACAAACCAAGTCATATTCGTATTTTCCTCTCAAATGTGAAAGCTTGCCTTGGTTTGCTTGTTTGAGTTTGTACATTTAGTCAATTTTTAATATTATTTTGAGAACAGAGGTTGGTATCTCTAGAGTTAACCTGATTAATTTATGGGTGATAGTTTCCATTTCTTTCATGAAACTTTCAGATAACATCGTTGTATGGCGGGCCAATAGAATTCTTCTTTGTGGTGGATAGTGTTGAAGATCCTGCTTACAGAGCAGTGAATTCATTAATATCAGAGTTTAAGGTAATTACTTTCATTCTGCTTTTTGGCTGTTTATTATTCCCTATATTATATTAAAACTGCCCAGTTCACGGTGAAAGGCATTTCTATCAATGAAAGTATACTCTTTCTCTTCATGCTTTATCTCTTTGTTTAATCATTCTATATTCTGCAGGATGAAGTTGATGCAAAAGTCATTGTTGCTGGACCCTCGACCACATGTAGTCAGAAAATTCATAATCAGTTGGTATGTATAACAACATGTAATTGTCCTGTAATTTATCTTAAATACATGCTTCAACATGTAGCCAGTTTAAGGGCACCACTCATACATGATTTGGACCTTGATAGGTGGGTGTGGAGAAAATGCATAAAGACTCCAAGTACGTACTGTTTCTGGATGATGATGTCAGGCTTCATCCCGGTTCCATCGGTGCCCTAACAGCTGAAATGGAAAAGAGGCCAGAGGTTTCTCTTCAAATCCAGCTGCAAATTATTTCCATAACACAAGATTGTGCATGTTTTATAGTCATTTCAGTATTCATAGAAATAACAATATATCATGTGGCCTACACCATCTAACATGAACATTAAATGGTATGCAGATATTCATACAGACTGGATATCCTCTTGATTTACCATCTGGAACCTTAGGAAGCTATTGCATTTACGAATATCACATGGTATTTGGCTGTTCATAGTCATTCTACCATCGTATCAATGATTCTGTTAATTAGTTTCTGCCATTTTCATTATTATGGTTGATTAGCTGACAGATTGTTGCAATGATGTTTGCAGCCATGTTCAATGGGGTTTGCAACGGGTGGACGAACATTCTTTTTGTGGGGAGGGTGCATGATGGCAAGTCTTTGATTGTCTTCAAATTTTTCTGCATGTTGTGATCAATGTAAAGTTATCCTTATATATCTTCTTTATCTAGATGCACGCAGATGACTTCAGAAACGACAATTATGGCGTGGTCTCAGGACTTAGGGATGGAGGATATTCCGATGATATGACCCTTGCCGCTATTGCAGGTATATTACCAATTGCCCCAGAAACCCTCACATATTTAGATTCTCAGGCTAAGGTTTATCTCCTTTGTTGTTCTCAAGTTTGTATATTTAAAATGAAATGTAGAAATATGATGGCTTATGCTTCTGGCTACAATACATAAATGATAAGGGTTCATGTTTTCCCGTTGCTTTAGTTAGTCATTAACATAAGTTACTTTTAGTAAACTCAGTTTCATTCTTCAGTTTTACTTATATCATTTCCATAATAAGTATGCAGAATTAACTGGTTGTTTTTCATGTTATTTACAGGGGCTCATAAAAAGCTTATTACATCACCACCCGTGGCTGTATTTCCACATCCCCTTGCTAGTGATTTAACATTTTCTAGGTATTTATTTGCTTATTCTCAATAACTGTGAAATGTTTCCAAAAAAGTAGTGGAATCAGCCAGTGTTAAACATAGCAAAAACTGTAGTTCACTACTGAAAGTTGGCCTCTTGCAGATACTGGAACTACTTGAGGAAGCAAACATTTGTTTTGGAATCATACACTACCAGAGTCAATTGGATAATGAACAGAGCGCTGTTCACCGTACATTGCTATTTGTCATGGGGGTTTGTGGCACCATTCTTCATGTCATCTATTCACATTGCAGCAGCCCTTTGTAATTCTAGCAAAGGGAATTCACTTGAAATAACATCTTGTGGTGGTGAGTGTTTTTGGCACTTCCCATGGATTTTGATTTTTTTGCCACAACCTTGCGCTTCTTGGTGCTTATCCCATTTTTATCTAATACCTTTTCTCAGGATTGTTCCTCACGGGATGTTTAGCTGTATGCACGACAATTGAACTAATATCAATGTGGAACTTGACAAGAATTGAAGTTCAACTGTGCAACATACTGTCTCCTGAAGCCCCAAAACTCACTCTTGCATCATATAATTGGGGTCTGGTAAGCATATCTGCCCTTGTCATTTATTCATGAATAAAGTATGGGATTATGAGACTTTATTTTACAATACAGTCCTTAAATGTACGAAACATGACCAATATTTTGCAGATACTTATTGCCATGGTTGTTGATAATTTCTTGTATCCAATCTCTGCAATTCGGTCACACTTTTCCCAGTCTATCAACTGGTCTGGGATCCGATACCACTTGAGAAATGGGAAAATAGTTAAGGTAAGTTCAAAAAATGAGCAACCTCAAACATCTGACTCACGGTTTGTACAAGACTTTACATTGTTTTTGTGTTTGCAGATTGATAGAAGCAAAGACAAGGGTCCATTATACACAGACTTAGCAGCCAAACATTTATACAACAGAAGAGGATCATCTCCAAAAGCTTCATTCCTTGATTCTATAGCCAGAAGTTGGGCTCAGTGGCGGCAGCCTAAGAAATACGACAGTTAGGAGGATTTAGGTGTGGACATAATTTGCCTCCCATTTTTCGTGGTCTGCGGGACAATATGACGCTACAAAGAGTAAGTGTCAAACATATACCGTTAACCAGATCTGTGTAGCCTCAGCCATCTATTCTTAATTTACCAATTGATGATTCAAGTGTTTAAATGTTCTTTGTGATTATGATGTCTTATTATTTGGCTGAGAGCTTTGTATTGTGTCACTGAATCCATTAACAACGTCAGCTTCAGCCCACCTAGCTAGGCTGATTTTGTGATCCATTGTTGTATTAATTAACATGGTAATGTATGACTGATTCCTTTGTAATTCTAGGAGAAAGACCATTCTCCTTTCCAAGTTTCTATCAGTTTTCTATGCTAATCATTTTTGGTTTTTAATGTTTTTGTGCCCAAATTTATAAATTTTCAAAATTTAATGTCCTCGGACGAATCAACAGTTGATTTGTTGCTATTACATTTTTAGTACAACACGCTTCTTAAACTACATAAACGAAAACTCTGTTTCTTTTTTCTTGTTTTTTATTAATTTTTTCTTTTAAGAATGAAAACAACAAATATCCACAGAAACAATTCGTCATATGAATATCACATGTACAGTGCTGGAAGATTCAGAGAGTTGGAAACTAAGCCTTGATTTTTTTCCGGTGATCCCTCCGCTCCCAACACATTAAGGCTGCCTGAGCACTCCCACTGCTATACAGCAAACCGGTTGAGTTGATTTTTATGAAGGATTATCAACCTGTCAAGTAAACAATTTTATGCCAACCGTGCTAGAATGATAGTATAAAGTAAATAACACTTGAAAAAATGAAGGATACATGTCGAATAGTCAAAACAGTGAGGATCTGCAAGAATTAAAAGAATTTCCGAGCAGCACTCTAAGTTATATTACCAGTGCTGTAAGACACAGACAATTGATATATGAGTTGATAAACCATTGTTACCTTCCTCCGAAAAAGCAAATACACCCCCAAGCATGTCATCATTATCGCCATATTCATCTTCTTCCGACTTCTCTGTGCTGCCAGGGATATTGTCCACATTAGCTATAATATCAGCTGATTGATGTGATCCATCCAAAGCCGATGTGGTGCAGTATCCTTCTCGAAAATACTGGGCAAAATCCTTTGGCTCTTGAATTGCCTCCAGATCAAGATTGTTAGTATGTTCAGAACAATTAGAGCAATCATTTAGAGTTCCTCTATTAGTCATAGTGCCGTTGGCATGATCAGCTTCCCTAGACACATGTATACCTCCAGAAAGTGAAGGTGAGCTACTTTTCACATAACTACTATTTACAGGAGTTCCCTTAGGGGAGACAACACTGTCAGGGCTGAGTGAGCTTGCGTACAACACAGGTGCCGCAATCCCATTAACTTCCGCTTTAGGCATTTCGTTCTTGAATCGGATATCAGATTGGCGGAATTTCGCTATTTGCTCGTGATCCATCACATGACCATCTTTCCTCGATGGAACTAATAAGATACAGAAAACAAAAACAACTCAGAGCGAAATTTCCAAAAGTTCATGCCACGTGAGAAGAAATCAACTGTATTACCTGTGGTATTTGCGGTGAATCCATAATGCAATGGGGATACTCCTAACGAGCTGTCTCTAGCACCCCGAGGAGATGTTGAGTACTTAGCCCTGATAGAAAATATATAAGGAAAACTCAGCTAAAGTTAAATTAAATGACGAGTACAGAATTGCAATCACATTTTATTACCAAAAAGCAGAAAATACACGAACATTGAGGATGCTACCTGATAGTAGATATTCTATGCATATGAAATAGCCAGAAACCACAGATGGCATACTAAAACAATGAACCACAAGCGCTTGCTAATTTGAGACATAATAAACCAGAGTAATGCTCTTTTGAGACCCTTATTATTGGGTGAGACCCTGAGATCCCAATCATGGCCGTTGATTGGGTTTGCTTTTGGGGTTCAGATTGTGCCACGTGGAGGTTAGAGAAATTCAAAAATCGGAGGTGAGAGAAATTGTTGCTTTTGTTCTCTCACCTCCACGTGGTACAATCTGGACCCTAAAAGCAAACTCAATCAACGGCCATGATTGGGGTCTCAGGATCTCACCCAAAATTGAGGGTCTCAAAAGAGCATTACTCTAATAAACCATACGAAGTCCTCAAAGACTGTAAAAGAGTCATGCATCAAGTTCTACTGATAATAGCATTTTACCTCTCAGATGAGCCAGGGGGGACATTCTGAGATTGATCAAATATAGGTCTTAACTCCTTTCTTCTGATTTCAACCTCATATGTCGGGATTTTTTCTACTTCGATCTCTACGCTAGTGTTCACGCTAGCGTTGTTTACCTCAGAAAGATCCATCGGGCAAAAGGAAATCTGCAATAGAAAAACTTAATAATCAAAACAAGCATATCGATAGACATTAACCACCATCTATTTCAAATTATACCTTGGAGTTTTGCCAAATTGGCACCCTAGAGGAATTGATATGAACTTCTGCATTTGAAAGATAAAAATGAGAGTCCAGTGGTTTCACCGAATCTCCTTCAAGAGTATTAGCATCCTCAAAATCAGAGGTATATGACAAAGCACTAGAGGTGCTCCCAACCCTGCCAGTTATTCCAGATATGGATTCTTCTATATCTGGCCAATCCAGCCTTCGACAGACATCCCACCATTGCACAGGTTCAACTTTCACTTTCAACTCATCTCTTGCAACTGTGTCACAGAACCGATCCGGGTCTTAAGAAGTTTCACTTTGCTCTCCACCCATAGACGGAATGAGTTTATATTGAGTCAACAAACCAGAAGGAGTATACGCCAATATGTACTCCAATGATTTGGTTTTTACTTGCGTCGATGACATGTTTTCAGGTATGCAACAGTGGAAGACAGCTGTCAAAGCACCAGATGGAGTAGATGCTTTTCCAGCCACAGTTGATGCAGCATTGCTAACAGTGTTTAACCACCCGTAGTTGCACATTTTATCCTGCTAACCACAGAGAGGGTAACAGGCGACGGTGGGGGCGAGGAAGTGATCGTTGCTTTGTCTTGAATGATTCTGTAGACCACCATGGATGTGATAGAATGGGTAGTAGGCTAGGCTGGTCAAAGTGAGAATTTAACTTCTGGAGTCCACTTTCGCCTCCAAAAGGAGAGAGAACATAAATGTGGCAAGTCCCTTGGATGTTATAATAGCTATCCATTGACTAAAATGACTAAAACAAATGTCCTGAATTACCTGTAGAGAAAACAAGACATTTTAAGGTAAAAGTTTCCACGACAAAAAATTACACAGTAACAAGTATCAGGCCATACAGCTGATGTTATGCCTCTATGGAGCTTGTAGAGGTGCGCATGAGATGAACTCCAATCATAACGCTGATTGCCTGATCCATTTTGTACATATGACGGCATGATGCGAAAAATATTTATATTATTCCCACATACAGATGCTGTAACTAGAAGTGTCCCACTTGGGTCAAAACATAATGCCGAAATGGGACTGCTGTGAGCCTTAAACTGTGAAATCACAGCTTTAGAAACGAAGTCTTTGATAACCACCTGTTATAAGAATTAAAGAAAAATTATCAGTCATTTCTGCATTCAGAAACTACAAGCAACTCAGGTCATCTAGTCACCATCATTCTTGCATGCAATGAACTTTAAACGTATACATATTGAAAAAAGAAAGCTGTAGTTCTGTACATCACAAAAAATCACATAAAACAACATGAAAACTTACTGTTCCAGCGCTATCTGATTCAGGGGAGTGAGTCCCAACCCTACTAGTTTTCCAGCCTGCGTTTAACTGTACAGGAGAACTGGAACCATCAGGAAGAAGCTCTTGATAGTATTTAGATAATGTTTTGTAACCCATGTCACCGAGGTTCATCAAACCGACTGCTAGCTGCTTACTAGATTCCATGGCGTACCGCGCTACTAGGTTCCCGTTGCCAGGAGAAGTTGATGGACTACCACCCGGTGAAGGAGTGAGGCTCTGAGGGCTTAGTCGACTTGTATTGGGCAACAAAGGATTGTTGGAAGCATAAGCCAACCATCTTGGCCCAACCGCCAAAGGGCCATACCCAATATTGGTCAATGCTCCATTCATTAGTTGCCCCCCTATTGAGGGCACTGGATATGTGAGGACACTGAACATGTTTTCATAAGTGAGGGCATCAAAGCAGTAAATCTGTCATCAAGAAATGTATCAGCTGCTTAATATTTTATTGCAGTTTAGAAACATTCAAAGAAATTAGCAAATGCCATGTTAACATTATATTTACACACAGGCAGCAGCCACATAATAATAGATTCTTACATCATCTGATGAAAAGTAAAAGGAAAGAAATAATAACAGATTTTTCGAAAAATTTCAGTAAAAATAAATTATTGGTCTCATATTCTGTCTCATTAATTGAATTATTATAAATGCTTACTTGTGAGGCGAGACCGATGGCCACTACTCGAGGACTGCACCTAACCATACATACGGCTGATCGGAATCTCAAAACGTGAACATAACTGTTTGACAACAGCGAGTAAAATCTAACAGCAGTCGGAGAGTCAATAGATGATGTTGTCTGAGGCTGAGTATAGCCATCTCTAACATGCCCATCGCTCACACTTTGCAATGACCCAGCACCTTTTGAATCATCACTTGCAACAACTAATAGCAAAGGATGCGATGATCCAAATCCAACATCACCCTTAGAATTTTCAGGGATAGGTTGCATTTGCAGAAAAGTGACTGGATTGTCACGTTTCGATACAATCTCATTGACACCAGAAGAATCCTGGACATCAATGACTTGAAATCCATTGGTGTAACCCAGTAGAAGAACGTGTCTGAAAGAAGATGAACCAAGCTCAAGCTTGTCAAACGAAGCCCACAACACCTATTTGGAAAAATAAAAGCGTTAGCTTAATTCTCAATCAAGTAGTAGTATAAGGAACAATGCATGTTTTTCCCATTCACATACATAATCTCACGGGAACATTAATATCCCGCTTGAATGGTTCAATCTCTGAGATGACAACTACAGTTAATTCAATAAACAGGTAAGAAATAATAGATGCTAATCTCAGTTCCACATCTTAATGATTGAATTTAGAAAACTCTCAACTGATAATTCAAAATGTAAACACATAAAACGTTTAACCAATAAATAATCTTTCAATCTGGTTTGTATCAAATTTCAGCGACCACACAATGACACAAACAGACTTATTGTCTACATAACTTACCAAATTTGATTCGGAAACAAAATCTAGCAATACAAATTGTCAAATAAAAAGAAGACATTTTCCACAAAATGGTTCTAAGATAATATTTCATTAGGAAACAGATTGGAAGAAGGAAAATAAAAAATACTACACCAAACTGATAATCACTACTGGCTCTTGATATCCACATAGAGGTTGTTCAACTAATCTCAGCACTCAGATGTCATTTCTTCCTAAATGGAAAGGTCACTTTTGATACCTATAAATGTTTAGCATGGTGTCCTCAAGAAACAAAATTAAACCAATCCTAAATGGGGAACCTTATACGAAGCATCATAATTCTTATTTTTCTCCAAAAACCACACAATCTAGTTTTTTAATCCCAGTACAAAACTACTAAATACACAAACATACACAGCTAGAAGTTAGCGCCAATCAGCATCAACAAAACAAATCCTCTGAATGAAATGTGCATATATACATATGAATTTTGGAACTAAACATATAAACTATTTTTTTCGTCAATTTAGCTTAGCTACTGAAATCCTTATGAATTGGAGAAACTAAACAATTGAGGTAAATCTGATACAAACTAACAAAAGCATACAAACCTGATCTCTAACAGAGTCAGAATCGGCAGCTATAGAAGCAGCCACCGAGGCACCAGCGGAGCGAACATTTGCAGAAGCAGTCTTCAAACAAGAAGAAATATATTTCCAAGATTTATGGACAACTCTTTGGCTATTGCTACTGTTAACGTAATTACTGCGATGACTATTGTTGTGAATATTCTTAAACGACGAAGATTTATTGTTGGTGTGATGATTCATGCTCTAAAAACAGCACCGCCGGAGATCGTCGGTGGTCGTCCACCGATGGGCGTCGAGCAGAGAAAGCGGCGATCGGAAATAGCATCCGATGGCGGATGGATCGAGGTGGATGTTGCGGTGGTGGTTTGAGATGAATTGATTTGTTGTTGTTGGAGATGAAGATGGATTTTGCTGCCTTTGGTTTTTGACCTTGACGGAGACGGTTTCTCTCTCTCTTTCTTTCCTTTATGTATTTTTCTTTGCTTCCTTTCGATTTTTTCTATACCTTAATCCATTCCTTCACGCTTTCCTTTTTTTTTACGTTTTACAGCGAATCAAAATGATTTTAGTATTTTAGCATTAGGAGAAAATTAGACAAGGTTTTGAGGTCGAATTTCTATTATTTTGATTCAAAACTATAATAAAATAATTTTATTTGAGATAGGGTTAAGATCAAAAAACAATATATTTTTGTAAGATAAAAAGACTTAATTTCAACCGTTGTTTTGTAAAATCATGAGCGGTTGAGATTGACGGTTATCAATATCAATTGTTAGATGATAAAAATCAACTATTGAAATGATAATATTTTCTTAACCCTTTGATATAAATTGTAATTGCGTAATTACGTGAACAGTGAAATGTTAAAGAGACGAGAGAAAAACATATACGTGACGGAAAGGATAGCGAATATCCGATGCTACAAGTAAGAAAGATTCAACTTTTTATAAAAAACATAAACAAAACAATGAATTATTTAATTAATAAAACACGGAAACAACGGTGTAACATTTTGTACAAATCAGATTAATTAATTAAAATGAGATGAGGAAATGTGAAGCAACGTGCAGGTCATTGTGTCATCATAATTGGAGTCATTGTCATTATAAGCCTAATCTGGTTGTTATCAAGTAAGTATTATATAACAGGAATTTAAAGCAACATGGTTTACACAGATTTCTACCTCATTTGATCATGTTGGTTAGGATTAATGATGTTTTTATTCAGTTATTTATACATCAATGTTAAAATAATATTAATCATAAAACAATTTAGAGTCCTTGTGTCATTTGGTGAAGTTTCCTCAACAAAAATCTTGACTACAAAAATCATATTGATTCAGAGTATCCTGTTGGAAAACCTATTACAGAATCTGATTTTCAAAGCCAGTGAAATTGCCAAGGGACAGACGGCTACTGGTGGAAAAGATCCCAACTAAGAAGGGGTGGTAGTGGTACAGCCTACATGTTCCGAAGACGACTACTGTTGCAAAGCATTGTCATATTTTCCGAAGGAGAATGATTACATGGTAAAAACGACATATGTTACAGCTTTGACGATCAAAAGGGTATACTTGCTTCACAGCAACTAGGGATCACCACCGTCCACCAGTATTAGCTGGATTACTACTTCAAGTTGAGAGCAAAGCTTAATGACAAAACTGGACTTAACTAGGCAACTTGCTACTGGAATATTTTGCCTAAAGTAAGCAGTCAAAAGTCAAAGCAAACCTTGTCAAAATGGTCTCGCTTCCACAATCTCATCATCATTTTTCCTAGCAAGACGGCATGTCAGTTGTCGAATCAAGTGATGAATAAAATTGCCAAGTGCCTGCAATAGTTCAACGACTTGTTTATCAGCAACTGCTCCTTCAATGATTATCAGTAAGGTAAACATTCAGGTGATAGTTAGAGATTACTTCTATTCTTGGCATATTCTCAGAATTTTCTTTTTTTGTTTGACGTCTCCTCACGTGAAATTCCATCGTAACAGTTAGCATTTTTGCCAACTTGATTCACAGAGGTGGAAAATGCATTGTGATCATCATCTTTCAATCCTTTAGCCATACCAGCTTTGTTTTTTTCTTTTGATGTTGTTGTGCACAGAGTCTGGCGTCTTTGAAGATTTAGCAAACTCGCCATCATTGTACAGGCTACCTGCATATGATGCATTTCTCCTGTGCTGAGAGGGTCGCCAGGCATCATTCTCCCCTTGCCTTTTAGAGCTTTCATCATGACTAGCCTTAATGTCAATGTCCCCTACCTCATGGCGTCTTTGTGTTTTTGTCATTTGAGCTGTTGCACCCAGAATGTCCTTCAGGTTTTGGACTATGTTCGGGTTTGGAGGGAGGATTTGACTTCAGTACTGTAGTTTTCCTGAAATCTTTAACCATTAAGTCAAAGATTGATCTTGTAACCTTATAAGAGAGCACTCTTTTTGCTTCATTAATGAGCTTAAAAGCAGCCTCGGCACCAGCAAATTTGTTCTTATCAGGATGGAGCAGTATGGCGAACTTTCGATACTGTTTTCCTATGCTCACTTCATCAGCAATTTGCTCAATTTGGAGAACATCATACCAATTCTTATCATATCCAATTATTTTGTTTTGAGCTGAGCAGTGCACTTCACATATTGCTAATATCATTGGAATTTTATCCAGATTGGGATACAGTTGCTGAGCTTTAAGAGCAAACTTCTTAGCACCAGCAAAATCACTGTTTTGCAATTTCCTCTCAGCGATTCCCCTGGCTCTAATTGCCTCATCTTTGTTGCACTCCATGATTAACTTCAAGTAATCACACACTGTCTGGACAAAGAAATAACAAATAGTACACTCGTCAAAATAAAAATAAAAAATATGCGACTGGCTAAATTAATATATCAAAATAAGGAAAAGGGAACAGCATACAAAACACCAAAGAATAAACTCAAATCTCTATTTGAATGTAGATCTAAACCTAAATGAAAATATAAGCGCTGTCTACCTACAGCTGAAAAGCAACAACTGCTACTCAAAACATCTTAAACTCGCAAATCCAGATTTACGAAAATAAATAGCACCAATGTTGGTTGAAACATACATAAAAATCACATCTTTGCACCAAATTTCTTATTTTTCAACATAAAAGATCAAACTGTTAACTGAAACATAGATATTCATGTCAGTACAGCTCAAAAAAACATAATCCAGATAACACGCATCCAACGGCACAACAACAAACTTGCCCTTTAAACACCAACCTTTCAAAATATAAAAATGAAACAGTAGTTCTTGTACACTTAAAAACTACAACTTCAAGACAACAAGTGAGTATCTACAAAACACACTTCAAAATCAAAGTAATGAAAATAACAAACAAAACAGCTACATGCAGCAAAAACACAACAAAATCAAGCACAAATGTCCAAGGAAATGTAACCTAATCCCACAATCTGCAAAATGGACACTAAGTGAAGCTTGGAAAGAGTCCACCGGCGACTCCAAGCTCGATACGACGTCGCTTAGGGTTCCGAAGTGGAAGCTGAAGCAACTGGAGTCGCTTTTTGGCTTGATTTTTGTCTCTGGATTTGTAAAAAATATTATTTGAATTTCGAAAAGTCTGCTGTTTTTTTATGAATTTATATACGGTGGTAAATTACGAAATTGGGTCTTGTTTTAAACAGAATTACGAAATGCCCTAACGCAAGTAAATGGAATAATTGATGTGATTTGTCATTTGAGAACTGCTTGTTGACTTTTCCAACTCATCTCAACAATGACGAAAATACCCCTAAAGCACAAAAATAGAAAAACCATGCAACATTAAGAATGAGAATCAATAGTAGCAACAACAAATACGAGTTCCACTAGGGGGACGAACTTCACATTTTCCGTCCGGCCCGAATGCTCGAACGTTACACGATTCAGAACAATCCGCATCGCTAGTACACGCTCCGTAACACACCACATCTTGATCTTGGGATTCTATTTTCACCACATTTCTAGCAGCACCGGAAGAAATGAGAAGCAAAATACACAAAACCTGGAATAGAACAGTATTCTTCACGATGCTGGTAGCCATTCGATCGAGTTTTGTAGTCCTTTTTGTATTCTCTTGTGTTCCAAAGATGAATATCTTTTGTTTTCTGCTAATTTATATATACTGAAAAACTGGTGCAATGCATTGGATGTAAATTTAACTCACATATTTTCAAGCTTTTAAATATTTCCATTGAAAGGCAGATTTTGTTTCCCAATAAAATGAATATATTTATAGCATGAAATTACAACTTTTATGTATATGATATTTTCCCATTCTAATTTATTTATCTTTTATTTATTTGATTAAAGTATTGGAATCCATGGACATCTTGAGTGCTTGAATTTAATTCTTAAATTACATATTAATTAATTGACTTCGAAAGTATTGTTCAAACAAATGCAATCAATTTGCATTCATGAGATGTGTGAGTTTGTAGATGGCCACCATATAAAATTATCTTCTCTATTTTTAACTTTTATTTAATTTTGTTCAATTTTATGATTCTCTTACATAGAGTAAGGTTCTAGGAGGACACATAAAATTATGTGAGACGGTGAGACACGATCTCAACCGTTTGATTACTAATAATTCAACGGATGAGATTTGATTCAAAAAAGTAACTGTCACTCTCAACCGCTAGGATTTTTTGCAAATCCAACCGCCCATTATACAAAAAACAATTTTAATCTCAACCGTATATTAATCTAATCTAACGGTTGAGATTTCGTCCTTCCGTCTCACAAATACTTAATGTCCTTCTAGAACTTAACCCCTCTTACATATATTTGGTATTATTATTTTTCATATATTTGATAAATTATATGCAACGAAAGATGTTAAATATATGAAAGATAATAATGCCAAATATATGTGAGGAAATCATAAATTACGAAGTTGGGTCTCGTTTTGAACAGAATGACGAAATGCCCTAATGCGAGTAAATGGATCAATCGATGTGATGTGTCATTTGAGGACTAACGAATACTTTTGCAACTTATCCCGACAATGACCAAAAATACCCATAAAGCAAATCAGTCTTTATTTTAACTGAATATTTGGAAACACTGTTCAAAAATGTCACAAAAATAGAAAAGCCATGCAACATTAAGAATGAGAATCAAATGTAGCAACAACGAGTTCTTCTAGAGGGACGAACTTCACATTTTCCGTCATGTCCTAATGCTCGAACATGACATGATACAGAACAATCCTTATTCGCTAGTACACGTTCCGTAACACGCCGCATCTTGATCTTGGGATGTTATTTTCACCGCATTTCTAGCAGCAACGGAAGAAATCAGAAGCAAAATACACAAAATCTGGAATAGAACAGTCTTCTTCGCGATGCTGGTAGCCATTCGATCGAATTATGTAGTCCTTTTCGTATTTTCTCTTGTGTTCCAAAGATGAATATCTTTTGTTTTCTGCTACTTTATACATACTGAAAACTTGTGTAATGCATTGGATGTAAATTTAACTCACCAATTTTCAAGCTTTTAAATGTTTCCATTAAAAGCAGATTTTGTTTTCCAATAATGAAATAATTAAAGTATGAAATCACTACTTTTATGTATATGATATTTTACCATTCTCATTAATTTATCTCTTATTTATTTGATTGTGGATTTTACATTTATTCTTTAATTTTTATTAAAGCAGATGCAATATGCTATTATTGTTTTCTGGTAACACTGAAAACTATGGATTCTAGTTAGGATTTACTAGCTGAATCCAGTGCAATGACAGTGCTCAGATTCATAGGATTCATGTATTTTTCAGAACCAAGCATCATTAGTTTCGCAACCAACCGAGCGGCCTTCTCTGTTGGATGGTAATGATCCCAAAATGCATATGCATTTCTGTTTGAGCATAAGTTTGATACAACTGTACAGACTCCAATGCCATTGAATGGTCCTTGCCCACAGCAGGCTTCTTTCGACGTATTAAAACCTGTTTCACATGAACTTTCGTTAGTTTTGGTTTCTTAGTTTCAAAAACTAGAAAATAATGTACAGGAGAAGTTTTATTATGTTTTTCAATGTTGTGCATACCGAAAACTTCTGGCTCATTGATGAAATTCATCTTCATTTCGAGTACTTCTGCTAAAATAAATGTATCTGATTTTAGTTGTCTATTTAGTACTTTCAGCATTTGTCCCAGCTGACTATTAAACAGAGCTGCAGCTTCCTGAAATTCGGCCACACATTCGCCATTTTCACTTTTCTGCGCAATTATAGCCGGGGCACAACCAATAGGTCCAATAGTTGTGACGATTACTCGAAGACATCCCAGTTCTTTTAGCCTCTGCTCAAAACAAGTTACCATGAATATAAAAAAATCATCATGTTAATCATAATGAAGTAGTTTTTCTCTGCTGTTGTACACTTTCTTACCATTAGGATTTTCTGATACTCCTGGATGAGGTATTGGACATAATCTGATAACTCAAATTGTCTAGACCTGGCTGAGAAAGGTACCAAGTAGTAGTTATTGAGAAAATCATTACTACCTAGAACAATCAGAGTTAGCGCTCGATTCACCAGGCCTTGCGCCTTTTCCTTTCCGACCAATGCGCTGATTCTCTCTTGATACTCCTCAAAATATTTCAGTTGTGTTGCAGGCCTTAGAATACTTCCCTGCAAAAAATGGTACATTATATAACAAAGAAATGTCTTAAGACATTACCTTGAAAGCCTGCATGTTTGATATATCAGTGTCTTTTTCGTGTTTTATCGATATATGTTGTGTTTTTGATGTAACTAGTGAACTTAGGAGATTTTGAAAATGTACTTACAAACTGTAATCCAGTATCATTTAGAATCCCAACTCCAGCTGATGCAAAATTTGCCCCTGCAAGAAGTCTTTCTCCTGTTAATTCCGGACTCAAGTACGGTAATAAAGGTTCTGCTCCAATATGTTCCCCTGGAAACAATTTCAAAGCAAAGATCAGTTCAATGTGACCATCATGGAAAATGTAAAAGGACTGAAAGTATTTACGCAGCAAATATTACAGTTTATGCATTTTTACCTACAATGTCTGCAAGGTTTAGGCCATTAGAGAATCTGCCAGTAGGTTTATGAGTCGGATAATCGATACCATAGGGTAAAGAAGTGGCACGGGCTATTGTGAACACATAGTTATTGTTACCTATGTCTGCTATGGAATCACCAAAAACAAAATACAATCTTGCTTGTGCTTCATGCAAGTAGAGATTAAAGAACACTAGCAAGCCAAATGTTAGGAAATTTTTACAAGTTTCCATTGAAGAAATGTCTGCAAGATGGATGTAACTGAGTTTGTATACTTTACAGGTAGAAGTTGATAACTTAAATATCCTTCAGCTTTGGATCCCTTGATGTGCTGTGTTTATAGCTTTCAAGATTATTACCAAAGTGTTTATGGACCATTTGTTTGATTGATCAATAAATTAATAACATGGAAAATGACATTTTTCTGTTCAAGGAGGAATCTGGTGAAGATTAACAGATGGGATACTAAGTTCAGCTCTGAATTTGGAAATTTGAACCTGCTTCTGCTGCCCACTTTTATGTTGCTCTTGGTGAGGTTCATTGCACACTTAAGTGGATCAGGTTTAAATTTTCAACTTGCAATTGGAGAGCTTTGAGTTGCCCATGTCGCAAAATTTCATGTCGTGACAAGACATCATAACTACGTCTTGGATTCATGTAACATGCGAGCGACCCACACGTACTGTCCAGTATCTTTGTGTTGTCCCCACACCACACAGCAGAGCATCAGTGTAATGTAACACACACGATTACAGAGCTCATATTTATTGTCATTCTCCTACCTTAAAAGCCAGTGAGTGAGTGGACAAGCATTGTCATTTGGCCCGAATCATTAAGTGATTGTCGATGAGCTAAAAACACAAGTGGACATTTACATTCTTTGATTGTAATCAAGGAAGATAATGGTTGAGAGTTGGTTCAGCAAATGGACTGGGTTACTGGTTGACAGTACTGCAAAGATTTTAGAAGAATATTGGTTTGATGTAAACATTATTTCAAGCAAAGACAAGCTACATCTCCTGATTTTGTGCCAAGATTAATACCTTTTACTGTATAGGTAAGATATGCACCCACCCAAGTTCATACATGTAAGAACATGTTTTATACACTGCAAATGTAAGTCTGCTGCCGCAGCTGTATGACAGACTAATTTCAAATAAGGTAAATACAGAAGGGTGTATGTAATCAAAGTCAAACAAATATTGGGGCAGGTTTTTATAAATCTCTATCAGTCAAGGCAGCAACAACAGCATCATCTACAAGCTCATCCAGCAACATTTCTTCAATTTCCTTCCCTACTTCATCTATTTCAACGCGTACATTCTCCACCCATCTTTTCCCCACCACTTCATTTTTCAATACTGACTCTACTAACAGCCTGTTTTTGCTGTCATCATCAACCCCCACAAGGGACCTTGCATCATAATTTATCCATTCCTTTATTCTGGTCCATACATCACCTGTTAATGTTACCTGATTGTGACCCTCAGATAATAAATCACCAGTGTCTAACAGTAGTCTATGCTTAGATTCTTGTATTCGAGTGCGTGCAATATCAACCAATGCTGCATTTACACAGTCATACATTAGCTTGCAACTTGACCTCCATTGCCTGCGTTTAGCTTCGTTAAAAGGCTTTATTATTCTGGTTAATGTATTTTTCTCTCAGTAATGGGTCCAAAGGACTGTCAGGCAAGTGCCATCTGGTAGGTAATCCCTCTGACTGAACCTCATCACAGAAGCCGGAATCAGCAAGCACTGTCTGAACAAAATTGAACCAATCTTCTTCCGACTCAGACTCCAACAGAGCTACTGAGGGTGCATTAGTATCCGTGGTAGGTGTGTCCAAACAGGAGTCCTTCCAGGATATTGTACGGGAAATTGACCCAATCGGTGGTGATTTGTCTATCAAACACGACTTCAATTGGTGTCCAAGTGCTCTGCCTGCAAGCGATCATCTTTTAGACATTGTTCTCATACACAATAATATAATGAGCAAGCTCATTTCATATGGAAAAAACCTTTATCTTGCTCGCTGCAGCTTGTAAACTCCAAAGTGTTATTCTCTCCAAATGGAGTCTCCAAGACTGAGATTGGACTTGGCTGACCCTGATTATCATCAAAAAATTTAGTCCAAAAAAACAATCCTACCTAAGGACCGATGACTTGGCATGTTAACTACACAAACTTTATGAGAATGTAGAATACCAGGCAAAGTTACAAAGATTACCTCACTTGAAGCTATGTCAATAGTTTTTCCCTGGACACCTAAACGTCTGCATTCTTTAGAAACTTCCTTGCCAATGAGCATTGAGGTTTGACAACTATGTTTTCCAATAAAGAGCTCCGGAGTGCTAGGTGTATTAACATGTGGTAAGTTTTCTGCTTCGGACACATTAGATATTGCTTTCTTGACCTTTTTATTCTTCGGGAAGACAAAACTGGAGACTTTCCCTATAAAAGATACCTTGGTGCTTTTAGGTTTTGCGTCTGTTGATTCTTCCCGTTTGCTGACCGCAGGGCCTGAAAGTTCAAGCTTCAGCCGATCACTATACACTGATGATGACACTGGAACAGACTTTGATCGAGTAAATGGTCTTGAAGGGTCTAGCAATCTGTCAGCCTCAGCCAGTGGAGTTGATTTCAACGTTTCTTTGCATCCAACCTCCTCAGAAATTTGTGATTTCTTTGTATCTGACAGAGCAAGCATCTCACCTAGCGTGAAAGAGCTTCTTCTTACATGTCTATTCTCTGGAGGATTCCCATGCAATGCCACCATGGCCCATCTTTCAGAGAGCCGTTTCTTTGCCTCCCGACATACTGATGACTCTGGAGAACATGATGCACGGCTGAATGATGATGTGGAAAAGGGACTACTGAATCGATTAATATAGTCCCAAGAATGCCTTGAAGTTGGCGACATGACTTCAGAATCACTTTCTCCGTCATAGTCATTATCTGATTTGTTCATAGAACTCTCATCGCCAGTATATCCATTAGAAAAAACAGAAGAATCCAATGTCTCGTCACTTTGCTGACCCATTAGTCTGTCACGCATCTGCCTAGTGATTTCTTTAGCCACCACTCGAGACTCATTATGATTATAAACTTCAGCGCCAATGCTGACATCTTTGCCTTGTACTGTTTTAAAGGTTGAAGAAATAGGAGACTCAATAGTCTCAATTGCTCGAGCATTGTCAATGCTAGGTTTTAGTACCACAATTCGGGTCGGTAAACTATCACCTGCATCCCAATGAGAAAATGTAGAGCTTTCATCACTGCTTTTGCTTCGGCCATGTGCCTGAGCAACTGGCACAAGTTTCTTTGCCTGTTTCCTGCTCTTATTTTCTAACACTGAAGCTTTTCCATCCTCTTGAGTCATAAATGGTTTAAGAACAGTGATACGTTGTGTTTCAGGAGTTACAGGAATGGTATAATTTCCATATGCTTGTTGACTAAAGTGTGAACTTGGCTCTTGAAGACACTCCAGAAACAAATCCCGATTGGAACTAAGAAATTCCAGTGCATCTTGAAATGCTTTAGTCTGACGCAGTTTTTCATCTGTTACTAGGCGTTTCGCTTCAACAAACTTCTGGCGAACAAGAGCCATCTTTGTCTCATCTATATTCTTCACATGCCTACTTTTCTGTAGGGATAAATTCCTAGCGAGCGTATCCCCTTGAGCCTGCTTCCGGATTTCATTTATATCTCTATACTCTTTCTGCTTTTGAAAGTCAGCTTCATATTTTGACTGCTTGTCTGAGACACTTTTATCAGTATGCTTGTATCCCTGTGGTTTTTCCGAATACACTTCAGTATTTGTTACATGGGATTTTACGCGACTGTGATGCGGAACTGAATCGTTATTTCGTCTAGGCAGTGTATCTAGTCCCATTAACTTGGCAACTAAACTAGGTGGGTTCAGCTTAGGCTCCTCTTCTTTTGACATTTCATGGTCAATGAGCACCTTCATTGGTGTTCTG
This sequence comes from Sedum album, assembly GCA_006409495.1. Classification (NCBI taxonomy): domain Eukaryota; kingdom Viridiplantae; phylum Streptophyta; class Magnoliopsida; order Saxifragales; family Crassulaceae; genus Sedum; species Sedum album. The sequence continues at coordinate 76,906 of QZGG01000699.1, forward strand.
TCTAAGCCATTTCCCTGCAGCTCTGATATAATCTGTATAATATTGTATTTCAGAGGGTTACAGACATGGGAACTAGGTTGCACAAAAAGATGTTACCGAATCATAGGAATCAAGGTATATCTCAATTCTCACTCACCAATTTATCCTCCAAAAGGTCTTCGATAGAGCTTAGGGAACTGGTCACATCTGATCTGCTCCTTGGCCGTGAAGATCCTGTAGCATATGTAACATGTTAGTAAAATGTATATCCAAGTTTATGGAAGATTTATAAATATTCAAAGTAACTCAAAACCTCAATTATTTTCTCAGGCGACAAATTTAGCAGGAAAAGTTGAATTTAATACAGAATATATATAAAAACAATGAACTTAAAGTCCAACGCAAGTTCAGCTAAAACACTAGCTCCCAAATATGCTTTAACAAATGACTGAGTGATTGGCGTCGAACATATAATTAAAAAAAGAGCAGTAACAATCATGATTATTTTTCAAACAGGTGCCCCTTAAAGGTGCAATTCCGAAAGTTCTTTAATCATATTAATCAAGTTCTTACAATCAGAAACAGTTTGGTTCTTCCGCAAATCCCTAAAAAAATCCACCTAAACAAACACAATCACAAATAAACAACCACATAGCAACATAACCATCCATAACAAAGCGAAGAAACTAATATCAATCAAATCCAGCCAAAGCAATCGAATTAAGTCTAATAAAGAATACTTCACCATCATCAAAGTGAGACTTGTCCATTATCCGCTTATTCACAACCATGCCAGGATTAATATCAAACAGATTCACCATCCTTCCCAAGCATCCAGGAATATGAGCATTCGAATTGTGTACTTTCCTGTTCTTCATTTCCTCAAAACCTGCAATTATACCAAATCCAATTGCAATAATCACTCTCAAATTTTCAATTAATTAAAAAAGGAAAATCAATTTCAACTTCGAAAAGCGAAATAGCAAAATAGCAAAATTGTGTACGGACGTAAACGTTTCCAGAACGTACCGGAAAAGATTACGCAGAGTAAAATCGAAAGCACGAGGTCGTCAGTTCTGAAGTTGGAGTAGAGCGACAGCTGGCATTCGAGACGGAATGCGGAAGTGAGAATGATGTACGGAGAGTAGCGTGGGCACCGATGTAAGGGTTTGGCTCGTGAATCGAGACGGAATGAACAAGCAGATGATGAGAGAGAGGAGAGAGAAAGCTCTGTGCGCAGGAGAGAGAATAAATGGAGAAGAGTGACGGTGCAAGTGGGGATATAATGAAGAAGATGATAATTGTGGGGTATTTTGGTATTTACAGACTATTTTAGGTATTTACGGATTAGTCCTTGTACTTTTGTACTAAGTACATACCTTTTTCTTGTGGTTGTCATAAAATCTATACAGCTTTTACAGATATTGTTCCAAAATTGTCTTTGAAATTATTATTTAGCAATTAAAAAGAAATTGTAACTTATTTAAATTTCACTTTAAAATAGCAAGAAGAAAATTAGTTTTGAATATTTTTGAGACATTTTCAAATAAAATTGTGAAGAAAATTAGTTTTGAATATTTCATAAATTATGGAAAAAAATTAATTAATAATTTTGGACAACTTTACAACAATAATTAAATGGCATTGAATGAATAAATCACAGTTCATCAAATTGACTTGATTGTTTGTTTCAAGTCCATTTAAAATCAAATATTTTCTGAAATAAGCAATTTAATTTGATGTGGCCGTTGGGCACTAAATGCCATTAAATAATAATTTATACACAAATAATCTCTCAAGATAAAAACAACATACAAAATTACAAATGTTACATAGTATTAAATGGAACTTTGGGGAGTAATCTGCAAATTAGAGAATTCATGGACCATAGCGTGGACAATGAGGAAAGTAAAATTAATTATTAATAACACCTTCGTCCTACTTTCGTCCTCGCGGTTTTCAACGAGGACTTTAATATCCCCGACAAGAAGCATCCAGACCCAAGCCCAGGTCGAAGCTCAGGCCGAGGCCCAGGCCCAGGCCCAAAACCAAGCTTAGGAATAGTATGAGATCAGGTCCAGTTGTCTTTTTATTTTAAAACACTGGGAGTCTGGGATTTGAAAAAACAATATTATGATACTTTTAAGTTTATTTTTCTTTTGTTTTAATAAGCTTAAGCTGGACAGGAGCATTTTCTTTGTAATTTACTTCATTACCTAATCCTGATTTTTCTAAAAGTAGTCATTTTTTCACTCACCATTTGAAAAAGTTATCACATTTTAGCAAGAATTTTCTAAAACGTTTTATGTCATTAAATACAACTTTCCTAATAGTATATAAAATACATTTTGTTTTACTCCACATCAAGGGTCCATAGCTCAGTGGTAGAGCAATTGACTGCAGATCAATAGGTCCCCGGTTCGAACCCGGTTGGGCCCTTTTTACGGTTTTTTTTCGTATTTTCAATGACGCCTTGCCTAAGCTATACCCAAACCAAACCTCAAGAAAATCACATGAGCATGTTTTGCTTAAGAAAACAAAGACCCTTATTCCAAAAAAGTGCCTAAAAGCAGAAGCCATTTGGCCCTTATCCATGTGCAAAGGAGCAAGTGGCTCTCTTCTTCATCCAGAGCCTCTTTGATCCCTTATACACTTCACCTTTCAGTGGTAAAGTCAACTCCATTGCAAACACCAACATTACTTAGTTTCTAACAAGCGTATCACATGCTTTATTTGGTTATGTTCTTTCAATGACCTTTTCAACATTGTCTAAAAGACTATGTAAAATTGTAAATGAACAAGTTGGAAATGGAGACACATTAAGTATAAAAGAGAACCAAAATCAATTAAATATGTATCTGCTGTTACATTGCATTACATTACAGTTACAAACCCTGAAGCTCAGTGATCAGGACTAGATGTAAACTAGAGAAAATTTAAGCCAAAGAAGCCTCATCAATTTACATGCCCTCAAAAACTCAGGGATGCAAAGAGGGCATATATCTTTGTCTTCTGTTTTTACAAAAAGTGAGTTTCTTCTGAACAGATTAGAAAGTTGAGATGCAGCGTCTGTGGCGCGAAACTGTCTTCCTTATCTGCCTTGTTTCCTGCTTCCAAACCTTGCCTATATCTGATGCAATGCTTATAGCGTCCGATGATGCACCAGACAGACCTCTCCTTGTGAACCCAACTGCATATAGTCCACTCTTTCCTTTCCACGCATGTGGGAATGGCGCATTTGGCATACCATTTTCCGCGAAAAATTCCTTTTCCTGCAAATCATTGTTAAAAAATCTCATTAGACCATATTCCTCAAAGTAGCCTATTTTTGGAATTCTGAGGAGACTAAAAATGGGAGCATTTTCTCACCTTGAGCCAAGAAGGGACATTGCTTTTATACCCAGTAGCCAAAACAACCGAGTCTAGCTCAAGGTATTCGCCATTTAGAAGTTCAACGCCGCTTCGAGAAAATTTCTTGATCCCTGGAACCACATTGATACCACCTGATCTGATTTTTTCAAGTGCACCAATGTCCAAGACAGGAGTTTTCCCAGCTTTGTTTTTCAGCTCCAACGGACCCATCGATGGCCTATTTATCCCTATTTTCTCAAGGCTTCCAAGTGTTAACCAGGCTATGATCAGAAGAAGCCTGTCGACTAGCCACAATGGCAGCCAAGCCATCATCAGCATAGCCAGTTCAAAAATTGATTTTCCAAGAAATTCCCTGGGTAAGATATGAACCTGGAAACAGAACATGTCAAATCCTTGAACTCAGAATTTTTCCAACTATAAAAAAACTTTGTAGTTTGTACTTTTATTTAGGAATGTGGACTTACCGAGCTTCGGACAACCATAGATGGAAGAGCTTTGTGGTTGCAGAGGTCTAGTGAAACCTCCATGCCAGAATTTCCGCAACCAACGACAAGAACTCGCTTTCCTTGGTAGCTCTCACCAGACTTGTACTCACAAGCATGTACAACTTTTCCATCAAAGCTTGCCAACCCATCAATTTCAGGCACAACAGCCTCAGCGTTCTCGCCGGTTGCCACGACTAGCCAACGGCAAATATACTCAACCTCAGAACCGGTTGCATCCGCAGACGAGATGGTCCTAACCCTCCATAACCCACAAGTTTCATCATACTTAGCTGACTGAACACATTCATTAAACTGAGGGCTGATATCAAATTTTCTAGCATATGACTCCAAGTAATCGATGAACTGACGCTTCGACGGATACTCAGGGAAATCTTCTGGAAATGTAAGTTTCGGAAGTTGGCAAAATTGCTTAGGGAGGTGTAGCTTGAGACGGTCATAGGTTCTCTTCTGCCAAAGTGAAGCAATGCAGTCAGCTCTTTCAAGTACTACAAATGGGACACCTTGTTCTTTCAAACAAGCCCCAACAGCCAAACCTGAAGGGCCTGCTCCTACGATGACCGGACCGTTCACCCACACACATCTTCTTGATAAGAGATCTTCATGGTCTGAGATTCTAAACAAGTTCTCCATTGATGAAAAATGTCTAGCCAATTTCTATACCTTGTTTTAGTATTGAGATTGTTTTGAGAGAAGATTGAGACAAGTGAAGATTAAGATGATGTTTTGTTTATGGTTTTGAGGAGTAGAAGATGGTTGTGTTATATAGAAGAGGTTGCGCTGCTTGCATGTGATGATGGAATCATGAAACTATAAATGGCTTGGCTTTTGACTTATTAAATTATTGAGCTTGCTTTACTTAATGCTTGATTATTATTTTAATTATATGCTTAGGAAGTGGAGTGAGATTTGAGCATTTATTTATTTTTATTCAAATAATGATAACATGGAATAAAATAATACAAAATATATTCTATTATCTAAAAACAAGAGATTTTTTAATAAAAAATAAAGAAGAATTGCGGTGACTAGTCATGGAATTATTTTATGTGTAATTAAATCAAACAATTTTGTTACAATGCAAGAAAACTGACTCAGGCATCAAATACCTGGACTCCAAACCAAAGACAGCATGGCAGCATGCCACACCCCAGGCCAAATTAAGTACTTGCTGGCATTTACTGAGATTGAGGCAGCTTTTATTCACCTGAAGTTCGAGCAATAATATATGTTTTTATCGAAAATCATCCGTTCATTTAAGTCAATTAAATATGACAACTTTTATATGCAATCGAAAATTGAGTAATATGGTCAAGAATCAACTAAAATTAAAGAGGATCATGCTTGATTGGCATGGCCTATAACACCAATATTAAGTACCAAATAAAATGGTTAGTGGCCAATGATATGATCCTACTAAGCAGCCGCCAGCTTCATCTTCACAACTCAATAATACAAAGCCTAAAACTTTATATTTTCTACAACTAGAAAAGTTGATTAATACCATAAATGGGATATTCTAATGATGTTTTTTCAGCAGCTGAACTGTTGAAGAATAACAAAAGAAGTTGGTGATGAAAGCTGAAATGCAGCTGATTATTATGGTTGAGATCCCTAGTTGGCGCCTCATTAAGGCATGATTAATTATTGACAATTACTCTATAATAATGAATATAAAATATGATTTTATTTTATATCACCCTGTAAAGTCCTAATCAATGAATGTGAGAATATGTGAAGAAAAAAAGTTGATTTAATTATTGTTTTATGAATTATTGGTAGCTGGGATTCTATTTGTATAAAGATCATTATTGGATTTGATCTTAATCATACTTTACCAAAAAAGCTAAGTTTGAATAAATTTGAGTTGTATTTTTCCTAATGAAAAATAAATAATGGGTAATATATTTGGGTCAATAAAATCACATAATGATGTGTGCAAAGAATGAAGAAGAAAAACCCTAAATAACACTAGTATTAAACTAGCTGGTCAATGTGGAGAGCTTTGAACAATGTGATGCAAAATCTCAAAAGGAATAAAATCAATATAAATAACTCCAGGCTAAATATTGAAGAATCTATGCATGTAAATTTATACTTGATTCTGTTTCAGTGAGTTTTTTTTTTTTGATAGCGGTTACAATGGGTACAATTCGTCTAAGATCTCATACATGAGAATTCTATTCTAATCACTAGTAGCACAGGTCACAACGGACACCTTCACCCAATCATTGACAAACATGTTTAGCCAATCAAGCGCGTATGTCTCTCCGCTCTGCTTACACGACCACCACTTTCATGAACACCGACGCGAACAAGCCCCACGTCCAAAGGCAAGCAAGGAAGAAAGCCTCCTGCACAACACACACACAACCTCCTCGCTCGCGCGGGAGGAAAGAAAGACCTCCTCGCACGTAGCGGGAGGAATGAAGCCCCAGAAAAAATCTGAGGTAAATTGGTGAGGCCAGGTGGCCCTGAAGTTCCTTTGTCAGGTTCCTCAACCAACAGAGCACCACTCTGTTGGCCTGTTTCAGTGAGTTTAAAAACAAGGAAAATTATTATGAGTAAAATTCCATGTTCATCAGATTGCCTGCGTCAAGAGAACTTCGATTCTCTACAACCTAAAATACATCAACCATGTTCTTCTACATACGATGCACATAACGTGAATGTGAACAAGGCCTCATCTGTTCCAAATTATGTACTTAAATATTTAGTATATGTTTTTTTGGTAAAATAATTATGCATTGGGGGAAATGATGACCAGATTCCAAATGACTAGAAAACATTGCATTTGACAAATATTGGTTTTTGAGTTTTGACCTAAGTTTATCATCAAGAATTCAGATCTGATGTTGTGACAGCAATTTGCAACGAACTAAAACTACGAAATTTTGATAAAGGGTCTATCCAAAACTACGTAGGATTTTAATGATTTATCTCAAAGTAACATTGTTTTGATGTCGCAACAAATAACTGTGGTGCATCAGAACTGAATCCATTTAGCAAGGTGTGTGCCCACTAGAGAATATAATTTCGATAATATCATTTTTATATGGCCAAATTAGTCTCGATATTCAAGGTGCCTGCCGCCCCTCACCCCTCTCACTCGGATTAGCAGTTAGCACACATATTAACACACGATTCCTACATAGATTAACACAATTCATTTGATCCATTTGTCGACATTCTGACTTGCTACATTCCTACTCTCTTGCCATGTTCTTACTGCCACTCAATGTTCCAATATACGTAAATCATAAGGAAAACAAAATCAATTACAAGTTGAATCATTTTGAATTGAAATGTGGCATTCTAAGCAGTAAGATACATGCACTCCACGTACTCACGATTAGAGTGTATTTGCTTAAAAACATGCAATTGCACTAAGTCACATGATGTTACATCAGCATCTTATTTGTAACGCCGCCGTCCCAGGAGCTGATTATATAATCAAACGGTCGTAACCACCACACCTATTAAAATATGCACAAACCGCCCAAAATGAAGCTTGTTGTTTTGACCGATGCTAAGACCAACAGCCTCACCAAGCTGTTAATATCCATGTGACCCATCGACTTTCAAGCATAAATATTAAATAGATATTTGTCTGACATGGACCCACTAACTCCTCCTAACTGTAATAACTGTAAACTTGCATTAAACATAAAACAGTGCTTTGTCAAAACCATCAAAATTAATCTAGGGAAATCAGGATATGTTGACCAAATTCGAGTTATGTGTCAGCATTTAGTGGAACATGGTTTTAAGGTCTAAACACATGACATCACATGCATCTAACTGCTGATTTAACCACAATCAATGAATCAAAACTAGTCGAATATTGCTTCAATATTTGAGATTAAGAGAATGATGATTGTTAACATCTAGTCAAACTAAGCTGGCTTCTAATCATTTGACTCCTCATAAAAATAAGCATAGAATTCAGGAGACTATGATTGCAAATATTTTGTTCTTTCAACAACTCATTTTACAGATTTCAGGTAATGAAGTTCAGCTCAGAGATCACAACAACCAACTAAACATAATCCTGATATGAACTGATTGATCAATCAATGTGAGTAAATTTACAGTCTTCACTCAACCAAGCAGTTTACTCTTTACTGCTAGTTGTTTTCGCCAACTTTAGGCTTTCCAATACTTGTCTGAGAATAAGAGTGATGGTTTTACAAGGTATGCTTTGATCAAATTCGAGACAGGTGCAGCTGTACACTTATGGATGACATCAAGGGGATGTGTGCAACTCAAGAAGCAAAATTCTACACCAAATGCATGTTGTTTCGGCCACGTCTGGAGGGAAATCTTGCATGGTCACTAATGCTGCCTTTTAATCTGTAGAAGGATTTTTTGCTTCGAATCGTTGTTAGTGGACCGGATCTGTTTTCATGCATGACAGGCAGTGAGAGTTCATTTCGGAACCTGGTTGGGGAAGGACTTTCATTACATTCCATGGTTATGAAAGAAGAAGCTTGTCCGTAGGTGAGGCGTGGTGTGGCATTCCACCAGCTGCCATCAGAAGGGTCGAGTTCGTCTTTATAGTCTGATTCTTGAGTTGAAGATTCTTTCTGACTACATAAATCTTCACAAGTCTCATCCTTGTTGTTGCATATAAGTTTCAGAGCTTGCACCACTTCGCCCATGAATGGCCTGTGAGTTACATCTGGATGGACACACATTGATGCTATGGCTGCTACCTTGGCCATGTCATCAAACTCAAATTTACCATGCAAAGAAGGGTCAACCAATTGTTGTAAGCCTTCCCTGCTAGTTAAAAGGGGCCGTGCCCACGTTACTAAATTCTCCTGCCCTTCCGGCTGACTCATATCCACTGGTTGTTTTCCAGTTAAAAGCTCAAGTAGAACAACTCCATAGCTGTAAACATCACTCTTGATAAGTAGATGTCCGGTCATTGCATACTCAGGGGCAACATACCTGATATATAGAAGAAACTGGATAAGGTCTTCAGTGTAATAATCGATATCAGAATGTAGGTTAGAGTTCATACCCAAAAGTTCCCATTACACGAGTAGATATATGATGAGTCCCTTCAGTAGCCTCTCGTGCCAATCCAAAATCTGAAACTTTGGGGGTAAAGTCACATTCCAGTAAGACATTGCTGGCTTTAAAATCTCGATGAATTACTCGTGGATTAGAATCCTCATGAAGATATGCCAACCCTCTTGCTGCACCAAGAGCAATTTTTAACCTTGTTTCCCAGTCAAGAGGCTGACTCTCCTTATCAACACCTGCAGTTCTAGTTGGTTATGCCTATTCTGAAAAACACTGTAAATAAACTTATATGACATAAATTTTGAGCGATACGTAAAACTTGAAGGAAACTTACCGTGTAAGTGAGACTCGATGCTTCCATTTCGAACAAGTTCATACACCAAGCAACGAGTTCTCTGCTCAATGCATATACCAATTAATTTGACAAGATTGCGGTGGTGCAGTCGACTCAGCATCTCAACCTCTGCAGCAAACTCTCTGTCCCCACTCTGATTATCCTTTGTAAGCAGTTTGACAGCAACTTCAGTTCCATCTTCCAAAACACCATGGTATACACGCCCAAATCCTCCCTCACCAGAATTCTAGATGTAACTGAACTTTTCTGTGGCCTTTCTAAGCTCAAAAGGGTGAATTTTCTGACAGAGAGCATAGATAAAGTCATTGCAGACACAAGCGATGCTGAAGTCGAGCTTCCTACGCTGTTTGACAAGACAGATCCTATTCCTGAAAAACATAACGAAATTCACATGTAAATTTATACTCAAATATTTATCTAACAATATCAGCTTCTGAGTTGATATTATACGTAGGTAGGTACTACAGATGGATGAGTAAGTAGACAAGTACATCAAACTAAACAGCCAACTATAATTTTAATAATCAACAGACCACTTAGTCAGGAATATGGAATGATATGGCGCTTACCAAATCTTTTGTTGAATGGAGATGTAAATAGGGGATCAACAGCATCAACTGGTCTTCTAACCTTCCTCCACTTTAAGATCACAATCATCGCCCCAATCAAAAATAACAGTAGAACAAAGGCAGAGAGAACAATTATAGCAAGGAAACTTCCATTCGTCCTTTGTCGTCTGGAGGCAAAATTTGCACTTATGGGGAGGGCAGGACTTGATCCAGGTCCCATATAACGATCAATCAAACCAGGGGCAATTCCTGTGATAAAATCATTCAGCCAGTGTTTCAACATAATGAGATTACATTTGATAACTGTGCAAGACAGAATGGCTTCAGTTTATTTACCTGGATAGCTAACATTAAGGACAGTATAAGTGCCAAAAAGAGATTCATTTAAGGGAATCTTTTTCTGCCAAAATCTTTCAAAAGTAAGCGTAGCAGTTGTATTATCAAACTTGTTGCCCAAAGGAACCAGATTAATATCAACCACCGTTCTTCCCTGGTTCAGAGTATCGGATACAGCAGCCATAATTTTAACTTGACTTTGTTTCAGATATGTGCCGTCAGCCATCTCGATTTCTAACTCGTTCATAAACGGGAACAATGTAAAGAGATCTACATTAAGGAGAAGCTTCACTTTCATAGGGAACACACATGCACATGGTGAACCGTAGGGAGTCAGTGTGAGAGGTTCCACGCATATCTGGTTACAGCCTGGAGGCAGAAGCAAACAATTATAAAGCATATAAAAGACTAGTAAACTTCTGTTAGTACATTTAAGGATCTTACAAAACAATATTTTGGAATAATGACGTGGGCCTGCACAGTTCATCTAATGTAAAAATGTGAGAGAATAAGGTTTGATGCATTTAAAGTTGAATTACAAAATGAAGCTACAACATCTGAACAAGGAAATATCGGAAACGGATATTCCTGATCCTTATTCATAAAAGAAGCATAATCAATCTCAGAGGACTCATAGGTTTAGAATACTTCTTGTGAAGTAAAAAAGGAAGAAAGAGTGAGTTCATAAGAAGCATCTTGAGTAACACCACTTTTTCCTGATATTGTGAAGTAAAACAATGATTCAAGCAACAGGCAAAAGAGTGAGCAGCATAGAATACCTGTGTCAGTACCAGTGGTAGGTGGTGCCGCATTCTGTCTTTCCCTATGATGATGGTGATGGTGATGGTGATGGTGCCTAGTAGCAGGAGCATGGGCGTTGTGACCAGGAACCAAGCCTGGATATATAATTTAAATAGTGTTAACTAGTTAGATTAAAAATTGGAAGCTCGTGAGATTGAAAAACTGAAGGGAATAATGAACCTTCAGGAGGATGAGCAATAACTGAAGGAGTATTTACATGCCGATGATGGTGCGAAAATGAAGTGAGGAAAACTTCTGTGAACATAGGCTGCTCTGCAAAGTAGTCACAAGAGCGTTGAGATGACTACGTCACAAAAAGAGTAGAAGTACTGCTTCAACATTAGAACCAAATAAACAATGATATAACATATCAAACCCAGCCAGTTTAAATTCAAAATGTAATACTTTTAACAGACATGAAACTCAGTAACCCTTTTACTCACTGGTTCGAACAGAAGTTGTAGCCAATGCTGGCATTCGACTTGGTAATCCTTCGGGGGACAGGAAAATATGAGTTGAAGTGGTTCCTGGTGAATGATACTGATGGTCAGATAGCAGAATAAGGTTGACTAAGATAATCACACATGCGACCACAGCTTTACTAGATGCTAATACAGTAAAGTCTAAATCGAAACAATAATCTAACAATGCCTGCGTGAAAAAGGACAAAAGAAACAAAACCACCATGCAGAGCTGTTATTTTCAGAACAGTATTCATTATAATAACTTGATCGTTCTAAAGCAGATCACATACTCGTTAGAATCAAATAAATTATGCACTAGTAGGAATCAGCAGTATGTGAAAGTAACTTTGTATCCAAAATGACTACCTAATACACCTTTTCTTATGGTCTGGTGAATGACCCTACTGATCCTTGAAAATTAGCTAAAATCCAAAATTTAACTTTCTCAGCCCCAAGTGCCAATTAATCTAACACAACTTACAAATTGATCAGATTATTTTTAACTAGCAATTGGATCTCTGTGTTGCAAAATAATCATCAATTTATAGCTTGCAACAAACACAAGTCAGCAGCTCATACCATAACAAAAAGCAGCTGACTTCAACAGCAGGAGGCCAAGCACAATCCATAAACCCATACTCTACTCCCCCCAGAACAATCCCAATTCCCAATGCTCCTCAACCTCACATCCAGAACAAGCAAAAGGGCAAAATCTAGGGTTTATCACTTTCTAACTTCACAAAATCCCCCCCATCATACTCAAGCCTTTAACTTTAAGCACCGCTGCAGCTGGGATATACAACTGATGTAATGGCTGAATCAAACGCAAACTCTACGACGGCGAGATCAGTGCGCCAGTCAGCAGCTTGAACGGCAAACAGATCGGAAATGCTTCCGGGTTTTTGAAATCGGGATAAGGTTAGAAAAGGAGCTAAACAGATGGAGAGAGAGAAAGGGTTCCCGGATCTACAGAGAAAGGGAAAAGCGATATCTCGAAACCGGAGCTGTAAAGAGCGACGACGATGCACAGAAAGTGATAGTGACAGCTCAATTTGAGTAAAGCAAAGAATTTGTAACTAATTTGATAAACTTTCCGCAAACACTCATGTTTTTGATAATATAAACTCGAATATTCCTTTCCTTATAAATTCTTACCAGTTTTTTTCATTGTTTTGATATTTTGAAACTCCGCGGAACGACGTCGTATCGTCCGGTTTGAAGTCAAGTTTCGATTTTAAGGAGAAGGCTTACTCCTGAGTTTACAACAGTGGAACATATCTCTACTGTACACCAATGCTAACACAGAATGGGAAGCTACATAACATTCTCTTGAAAGGCAGCTGCTTCAAGCTCTTTCGTCACCATACCAGTTGTTCTTCTCCTTCGGTCCGGTAGGTCCTTCTTCGCCGTACAACTCGAGGGGAAGCTTGTTGAAAATGCTCTCAACTGAATACCGCATTCTGACTGGCAACATGTTGAAGATTTTGTCCAGCTCAGTTTTTGAGCCGTATACGATGGTTGGACCCCATTCTCGCATGTACTGCAGCCAGCAGGGTTCAGTTACAACCCCATTGGCTAGATACTCTGCTGCAATGATTTCATACTGTTTGCTTGAGTCTATGAACAGATTGCTTGCAGCTGCGTCGTTTCTTATCCCTACCCCTAAAGCTGATGAGCCTTGGATGTAGGTTCCTGGGTGAGGGAAGCTTGCATGACCGTTTTTTGATGAGTAGACGATAGCTTTATTTCTTCGTTGAACTCTAGATTGTATGCTTCTACCCATTCTCCTCCACTGTGTTGGGAGAGTAAATGCTCCATAGCTCTCCATTGAAATTGCTTATACGGAGCGTGAAGTGCTCCCAGTCCCCTACGTGCTGGCCTATCTTGCTGAGACCAATGTTAACAAGTCCGATCTTTAATGTGGCAGGTCCTTGAACGGACAGAATACCCACATTACAATATCTGTGAATGTCCCTCCTAATGCAGGCTTCACATGGACGTACAGCACGGCACTTTCCAAGTTCCCATACTTTATCTTACAGTTTGAATCATCCCTGGGTAAATCTAACCAGTACTTTCCATCATTGGATCCACCACCGGGTAAGTTGGATCCTACTGGATCCACAGGCTCACCATACGACTCTCCTTGTTCAAATAAAGTCACTCCGTTTCTGAAAAACCATGGAACTGAAGATGGCAAGTAAACTTCGTCCGGGTGAAAATAAAGAATAGGTCCATAGTGAATGATCAATGCATGAATCTGATCAATATTCGGCATCCCATGAAGAGAAGAGTTTAAATTCTTCAAACAAGAACATCCAACTCTTCCCATGACTCCAATAGCCGCTACAGAAAAACGAACCTACAGACACACCCACCCCCTTTAACCCTCTGTCACTTGGTCTTGTGCTCCAAACTCGAAATGGAAACTTAGGGAACTTAGAAGTAGTACTAAATAATGACTTAAATGTCTCACATTTGTCCGTAAGGTCATCTCGAACACATCTCACTTCTTCCAAATCAGGCTTTTTCAGGTTATTGGTAACCACATATCCTACTGCTTTGTATCCCTCCGTGGCTGAGGTAACCAATAAACCATTCACATCATAAATTTCATCACTCTCGTCATCCGGTTTCCAAACCAAATTATAATCAAGAGGTTTGGTAAGCGCTGGTGCTCTAAAAGCGTCATAAACGTATCCATCACTATTTTCAATCGAAACAGTATCCCTAGCAGCAATAACATAGCCTCTCAACGGCAAATTATTGCTTTGGCAATAATAACCTAGACGGAAAAATCCTTTCGGTATTTCAATCGGTCTGTAAAATGAGACGCCGTTTCCTTTGTCTTTCGTCAAACTGCAAAGCCAAACAAACTCAAAACTGGTGACCATCGTGACTTCCAAGTCTCCTAAATTAATACTGCCAGTACCAAATCCTTGACCTGAGATTGAACATTGCAAAAAACAATGAAATTAATACAAAACCCTAAACACAAAGAACCCTAGAATCCAGAAATTAAAGCTCATATAAATCAAACATAGACGGGCAATTTGGGGAAAACATTATCATACCTGGAGGCCATTGAGGGATGGGAGCCGGCAACGAGAACGGCCGAGGAACCTCCGGCGGCATATCATTCATAAATCCATTCCAATTCAAACAATGACATCCAAACATCTTTTTCAACCACACCCAGATAATAAAATCCCTCCTTTAACACGATCCAGCCTTCAAAAATCAAGCTTGAATAATATCGAATGAATCCCACTTGAAATTCCAGTATTTAGGGTATTTAATTCCACAAAAATCAAACATCTTTAGAGAAAAAATATCTAGGCTGTCTTCCTCTATTGCTGAATCGTGTCACGAATCATAAATGCTGGTGGACATTGCCGCGTTGCTCGATCGGTTGAGCTCTGCGTTGGATGATGCTCGTTGATTTTTCCAGTTTTCTTTGGATTTGTTAATTTAATTTTTGGAAATTTGACATTTTTGTAATCCCAAATCGATAGGAGTGACACGTGTACGGCTATTTTGATCAGACTAACATTACACAATGGCGCAGATTTCGACACGTGTCAGTAAAGACTGATAGGAAGTAGAAAAGGTTTGAAATTCCCACTTCATATTTTAGTTGCAGTAACTAACTTGAGTCTGCATTTTATTGAACAAGCTGATCGGATCATACAAGAAAATTTCAAGATCCTTCTGAATTCGAATCGCTGGTGCATTGTTGTCCATTGAGTAGAGGTACCTCTCTTCTTCATCTACTTCTTGATTTTTGATTGATATGAAGATTGAAGACACTGTTGAATCAAGGTTTATGGGAATTTGTGCCGATGAGATTATCGAGTAGTATTCCATCTGTTTGTGAAACAAAGAATGATCTTTTCTTGATACTGAAAGTTTGTATTCCATTGTTTGTAGCTTTAAGTTGTTGTGGAGTTGGTGAAGAAAGCGGCATTGGTTTCTGAGACGCAAAATTTACAATAATGTCGCTACAAAGCTCTATGAATCTGTCTAATGGGTCACTCCTTGCACCTGACTCGAAGAATTCAAGACATTATAGCGTCTTGAGACAAACTGTTGATGGTATGCACCACTGTCTTCGCAAGTTCTTCACTCCGAGGGTTGGTTATAATCCAAAACAGCTGAAGTTGCTATCAAAGGAGTGCAGTAAAAGTCACATATATCAGAAGGAGCTTGATGGTTCAGTGTTACAAAGTACGGAACTGGCGCTATCCTGTTTCGCCTATGAAAAATATGAGGTACACCTAGAAAGCAATGGAAAAGAGGTACATATGCTGATGGCAGAGAACAACTTCAACTGGGAACTTAAGGGCAGTACGATGATTGATCTAAAAGCAAGACATGTGGCTGATATTTTGGGCAGTAGTAACCCTGATGAGAATCAGACAATGTATGCGGCAAATGGGTATCAAGGAAGTTCCTGTGGCAAAATTTTGAACTCCATTTTCCATCAGGATGGCATTGAAATGGGGAAGCACTATGAGAAAATGATCGGGGAGGATCCACGCAATCCATTGCTACTGAGGAACTATGGCCATTACTTATATCAGGTTATTCCAGTTTTTTTAAGCTTTAATTAGTTTCTGTTCCAGAGTTTGGAAAAATAATAACAGTTTTGAAAAAAAATTGATTTTCGCCGTCTGTGGGAATCGAACCCACGACCACACGGTTAAAAGCCGTGCGCTCTACCAGCTGAGCTAAGACGGCAGATGTTAATTGACATCTATATTTGTCTATGAAATCATTGTTTCATTTTGGACACAAAAAATACCTGACAGTGTTTTCTAAATCCTTTACAGTTCAGAGGAAATCTAGTTGGTGCAGAAAACTGTTACTTGCCTGCACTGTTGCTGGATCCGGAGAACTGTCAGTATTTGGCAGAATATGCAGAAATAGCATGGGAGTTACACCACAGCGAATGGATTACAAAATACTTCTTTAAACAAGCTCTTAAATCATCACCAGATGACTCGTATGAATCCTTTCTTCCCTGCATTTTCTGAGTATATAAACTTAGTTAGCAAATATCATGTTTAGTTATTTAAATGTCACCTGACTATTTTAAGTATGGCACCTTATGGCTGATCAGCAGTTGGAATTTGCACTTTGCAGCTTTGTGAATGCAGCTTATGCAAGGTTCCTCTACCAAATAGAGGATGATGAAGATTAATAACTGATGGCTGGGGTGATTTCGAGAATCACAGCCAAGGATGGTAATGTGTGCTCTTATGCTGAACTGATAGCTTTAATCTGTAGTCAAAACTCAAATATCATTCTGGGACCAGGTCTTCTCATTTTCTTGCACAGTTTTGTTGAATACTTGACAATTACTAATGAAGGTAAGCAGCATCTAGTGAACAGGTTCATGTGTTAAAACTGGATTGTAGAAATGCACATGGAAGTTGAAAGTTTAGAACTCACTGGTTACAAGCAGAAAATTTCAATCCTCTGTAAAAGAAAAATTAAAACATGAAAATTAGCTTAATAGCAAATGCCAAACTCCAAAGTCCAAAATAGGTTTTGAAGATCGATCACGTAACTCACCACCATCTTCCAAGGCTGAACATCCTCTGCTACTGCTGGTTCAACGGTTATGAGACGTGTGATGACTCATGTACAGGAGGCTGGTGTACTACGAAGCAGAAGTGCAGCTTGGTGATCAGAAGTTGTGCTGCTGCTGCTGCCACTGACTTCTGATGTGCTTGTGCTTTCGCTAGTCTTAACTATAATAATTTCAAATTGAAACCAAACTACGATCAGTGATACAGATAGATATTCCAAAACAATTTAAGTAATGAAAACATCCAAGCTTTTACCCTTAGAAAACCATCTGACCAAAAAATCATCATTTAACTTAAGTGATTCTGCATACCTACTGCTGCCTCCTCTCCGAAAAGCTCCATCACTGATCACAGAAGAACCGATGCACCAGATCAGGCTGCCCCTGAAGAACCTGATTGTAATGCCTCATTAAGTACAAACCAACATAAACCTCAACAACACCAACAAAGCAATAACCCACATAAGAACATACACAAAGTCTACTAAAATCAGTAAAGAATCCAACTTTGAATGTTCCATCGTCCATCCTCAATACCTGAAGCACTTCTTTAGCCGGACCCATTCAGCTGAAACAAATTCTAGCTTCCTCAACACCCAATGAAGCAACTGCTCTGCGTTTGTATATATTTGGCATCCAACTCATTCAATCTCAGCCGTTGATTTGAATATTTGACGCCACAACGGATGAGATTTAATGCGAACTGAAAAACAAGGATACTAAACTACGCATTAACCTCCGCGCACGATAGTAATCAGTTATAAATTGCTCGCGTATCTGTTAAACCCTAGCGTCGCGAAGATCTCTCTCGAATCGTTTCTCGAGGTTTATCCAATGGCGACGCGTAAAGGTGGAGTTCTCTACCAGACAAGAAGCGTCGATCAAAGAGAAGGAAGATTCCGGCGTGTGGCAAGGATCACGAGCACGATTTCTGAATCGGCGATTGTGGAGAAAGCGAAGCAAGTGGTGTGTGAATGCGACGGAAGTAGCGAAGAAGTTGAGTAAGAGTACTGGAAAAGCTATGTGGTATACAGGAACGTGGATGTTGATACTGGTTGTGCCGTTGATTATTGAAATGGATAGAGAGCACAGTTGAATGAATTGGAGCTTCAGCAAGCTAGCTTGCTTGGAACACCTGCTGTTGGTTTGAAGTGATTTTATGTTGTTTCGATTGGTTACGATGATTTGGATTTTGAGGTAGTGATGTTATGTTACTTGTATTTGTATGAATAAGCTATGGTGTGGTGTGTTGAGGTTTTTGGACTCATATGAAGCTTGATTTCAGATTATGATATGGATTTAAGTTTGTAGAGCTTTCACTAGTTCGACTATTTTTTGTTTTAGTTGATACTGCAATTGTAAAATGTTAGTGTTCTTACTGATTCCAGGTGTGCCACAGGATGTTTGTTGAAACTGTGTTTGTTTGGTAGGTGAATTTAGACTCCTTGAAACCCAGAAAGTTCGAAGCAAAGGAACTTCACTAGGACTATGTATGCCTAATGCAGCTTTTCTGTGGTTAAGTAATATCAGGAGAAACAGCAGAGTCAATGCCTTGTTTATTTCTTAAAATGTAGCTTTTAATTTGGAAATGGAGTTCAAACACAATACAAATTTAAAGATAACTCAGAAAATTGACTGATCTGGATAGATAGACAAGCTTCTCCTAATTGCACACTTCATCAGCGAAAAGCTTCCATTGAGCAGCTACAACAATCTGACAGAGCCTTGAGCAGTGACACATTTTAGCCTCTTAAATAAGCAGCTTCTCAATGGCATCCTGAGTGACCCATACAAAAAAAATTAACAACAGCACTCAAGCACTAAGATGTAAACAATTTTTCGCATGAGATACGTACCTTGAGTGTTTGAATTTGAGACTTCAGCTGGCTTCCTTCATTGCTAGTCACTGAACAAGCAATGACAGGACGTGTGACACCACATGCTCGTCCCAAAGCTTGCTTTGAGGGAACGAATACATAAGGAACATTCTGTGTAAGATCAAAACAGATCTTTAGTAAATTATATACACTAGTGTACTCAAGGATTAATACAAAAGACGATTCAAGACAATTCAAGACGATATGAAGCCACAGCATCTACATTGCTTACTCAATTGCTCTAATTTATTCACAAGTCACAACCAATAGTAATATCAATCAGAGACATTTACAATTACCATGTTAACAGTAACTGAAACAGAACATATAAACAACAGAAGTTCAAGATGTACCTTGTCCTCAGCAAGAAGTGGAAGGTGGAGAAGGATCTCCAAAGGCTCCGTGTCAGCAGCCATCACCACAAACTCAGATATACCTCTATTCAAAGTCTTAGTAGCTGCAAAAGAATCATAAAGTAATCAATTTCAAAACTTACACAAGTCATTCAAAATGGAAAAAGAAATCAAGAATCAAATTCATGATAAAGTAAACAAAGAAAAGAGACAGACCTTCATTAGCTCCCTTCTTGAGCTGCTTGTAATTAGCAGCCTGCTGAACAAGGTCAAGAATTGTAATAGTCAGCTGCGCATCAGCAAGCGGATACGCTTTAGGGTTTACTGCTTCAGCTGTCTGTTCAATCAACACATGACAAAAATCAATCACTCAGGTTTCAAACAAAACTCAATCAATGAAGAATTAGACAATTCACAAAATCATACCATTGTCGAGGCGATAGAGGCTGCTAGGGTTTTGCGAATCGGAAGCGAATGAGTGTTTGACTGAGTCCGAGACTCGTTTGGGGTTTATATATTTTTATTCATTTATTTTTCATTTTTGTAATTGGGCTAACTGACTGGGCCTATACTAGACTACTTTACCGAAAAGTGTCCTTCTAGTCAAATTGTATAAACGACGTCGTACTAACTTGTAGAAATTGAGTGGAGATGAGAATAACAAACAAACGGTTGTGGAATCTGAAAAGTGTAGGCTACATATTCATGTGACTGAGGTTATGGTCAGCCGGGGAACTAACTACACAATGTGTCTATCTGTTTGGACTTTGAAGCTGACATCTCTTTCCAATATCGGCAACTTTATGTTTTGGGATCTTATCCATATTTTTTCGGTCACTTTTGGACAACTGATCTTCAGCAGTAACACACAAATGGATCAAATGTAGTCACACAAAATTAGGCGGGAGTTGACCATCCTTGTATCTAAGACATCAACTGTTCAATCTTGGTCAGAGTTGTGGTTGCTATGAGTATGTCTTTCTGTTGCTAGTAATGTAAGGAAGCTTTAATCGGCGCGGAGCATATCCTGTGGTCTGAATGAACCCATCATCATGCTAGGGGCTATAATCACAAGTGCCATGAATAATGTGAACTGCAATGATTCGAGTTCGGTAAAGTTAAATGAGTATTCAAGAGTTAGCATCGGACCAAATCAATATGTAAGTAGTGTTAATAATGTATAACTTTAGTCATACCAGAAGAGGGATCGTCAAAAAACTCCAAATTGGCCATAGAGCAAAGGAAAATCTGTAAGTTGAAGCTTATTAATACGAGTATCAAAAACCTCATTGCATGCATTTGTAAACTCTAAATTGTTTGTAAATATAGAAATTAATACTACTTACAAGCAAAATGAAACGACCCCAAGAAGGGTTACTAGTGGCAGAGCCGATGGATTAAGCAATTCAACTTTCTCACCAGCCTTGAAACTCCATGCTAAAACACTTGAATAGTATAAAACACAGCAATTCACCAATACGGCTAGGAGCCCAAGGTAAAAGGGTAGTCTGCAACAGATACGAGGTCAAAGTTAATGAGTGCCATCAACTAAACATTTTATAGTCAGTAATGCTTCTCTAGGAAAACAAACATCAGGTGTCAAAACGTCCGTGAACATGAGTGAATTTTCTTAGTTTCCCTAACAGCAAAAGGCTAGTTTTGAATAAAGTATTCTATATTAGCTTTTGTTCGACAAAAGTTATACACTTCGAACTATTCAAAGCATATTTGACAAATACAAATCTGATATGAACTTCAAAACGCAGTTTTACGACTCTAAGATAACCTGCATATCAGGTAATCTTTAAAAATAACCAGTGGACCTCCTCGGTTTCTAATCTTATGAAAACGCATAAAATAGAAAAATTATACCCATTCGCTCCATTGAGACTATATTTATAGAAGCATGATTTGATTAGATAGCTAAATAAAAATAACTAATATGTATCCCCTCAGAAATCAGAAAGCACATATTTTATCATGCGAGAAATTGAAGAACAAATCTACAAGACATGTAAAAATTTATTTTACTTGGTGTACTATCAAAATTTCTATCCATACTAGGTTTTTTACACAAAAATCATGCATTTCTGAAGAACCTACATTTTCATAGTCACGATTCCTTCATAAGGGTTTGCTTCGCTTAAAATGCCTTTTTTCTACCAAATTAAACAGCTGACCTACTGACCTGAATGTGCATTATTTATCAAGTTTAAAGACTGAACTTTCCCATGGTGTCGCAACATATAGCATGAATTTATTTCACAACCAGGTAACTAAAACAACCAATCACAGAATTTGCGGGACAGGTCCACTACAGTTATGCCAATCTATCATCTCTAGCCTAAGCATCCAAATAGTATATGAAAGATAGCTACAAAAAGCAATAGTAAACTGACCTTCTGATCCTGTCGTCATGCCACAAAACATGTATGAAATTGGAATATCTATCTCCATAGTAAAAGATAAAAGCAGCTGAAGCTATCAAAGAATATTTTCCACAACCTCCACCCAAGTCCGCTGCTTCTGTGCAGGAGCGAAAAACGTAGCAGCATGTCTAGAACACGCATCATCCTCCAAATCATCACCACTAGAAGCATAACCTTGGCTATGCCTCTGTCTCATTAGTCTACCAGAAACCGGAGTCCCTCCGGACATCTTCACCAGATCAACAAAGCAGCCCTAGCTCTCCAACTCAACAATGGACATGCAAAATTGATTTTTTGCAAAAGCCCCAATCAACAAAACCCTTTTTCAATCTCTATATTTGTAAACCCTGATTCGATTCAATCCGAATCAGAAACAAATACAATCAGAAAATTAAAATTCGATATTTTACTCAAACGCCACGCCCTTCATTGCCCCCACAAAACACAAATTTTGATTAAGAAGATCCGCAACGAGACGATCGAAATCCCAATCCACAAAATCGAAGTCACAATCTCGAAAAGCTTCAATCTTTGCAACTTATTCCCAAAACCCAGTTGCGGAAGGTAATTAGATGATGTAAAAAATTGGGAAGCTGTTAGATCTTGCGGAGTGGACAACGGCGAGAGGGACTGGAGACGAGGGTTGGTTATTGGGTAGAGGAGGGGAGTGGACGGTTCACAAGATGAGGTGGATTCGGTTAGAAGACGATGAGATGAAGAGACAAAGAAAAGGGGTTGAAATCTAAGGAAGCGTGCGTCGCTGGTTTTAGGTTGTCTCCTTCAACAATTGAAATGTTTTGTTTTTGAGATTGACAGCATTTACATGTCTGATTTCATACCATTTTTGGACACTAATATTCATAGATAATATTGAGAGGAAAATATTATGGATAGAAATAAATTGTTATGGTTTCAAAAAGCCAATACTCACTATCCAAAACACACAAAAGATCACTCTTTACCACATGACCTAAAGTTGCACACCCGAAAAGAGAAATTTATTTATTTATAAATACTAGCTCTAAGAAATTGAGTGGCTGATCGATCCATTTCTGCGGACTTTGATCTTGTTACGTATTGTGTAGATTGAGTGGTTGACCGCTAGATCGGTCGGTATCTACAGACTTTGAATCTTGTTACATGTTGTATAGATGATATTAAATGCATTTATTTATTTAAATTTATGATTTCATTTACTCTAATTCCAATACTTTACATTTACGGTTTTCAAAATCAAGAGATCGTATTACCCATAATGACTCTCTCGGAACACCTCTCGGCTGTCCTCTCTTTCGCCGTCCCTCTCCGCCTGCTGCGGATGCTCAGGGTCTGGCGCTTGCTTTGAGGATGGATGCATGAGATGGCTGGGACTGTCTGGGTTTTGTCCCTCCTCGGACAGGGCGGCGGCTGGTTCACGGATTCCATCTTTCACCGCCGTCTGTCCCTGTCCGATGTTTTTGGTTGTTCTGCTGGTGTTCTCTCCTCTTGCTGTCTGTCCTTCTGCCCGAATCTTTCCGAGGTGGTGGTGTGCCAGGCTCCGAGATTAGTTGAGAGTTGCTTCGGTGGCTGCGGTCGGCGGCGTCGTTTTGGACTGCGACGGCTGGTCAGTGGTATCGTACACCCTCTCTACTTCGCTTGGTGGCTTCTGTGGCGCCCCTACTGGTGCCTGTTTTGCAGCAGCAGCGGCGCTGTTCACTGCTGTCTGCTGTCTGCTGTTTTGGAGTCTCATGTCGCGGTGGCTAGCGCTGCTCTTGTTTGAGGCTTCCTGTGTTTCGGCGGTTTTCGGCTGGAGATCGCTGCGTTTTGGTTTTCTGGATGTTTGGCACCTTGTCCAGGCTGCCGGTTGGTTGCCGTGCGGTGAAGGTTGTCATTTTTTCGGCGTGGTGACCCTCGACGTTTCTCGGCTGTCGATGGGCTGTCGGTTGGCTGTCGGTGGGTGCGCCACGAGCTGTCCTCGTTGCCCTGCTGTTCTGCTGGCACGTGTTGGTCCGTTGCTGCCACGTTGTCCTGTTTACATTGCGTCGTCCACGTGATGGTCCTGTTTCCTGCCACGTTGCTCATGTGCTGTACTTGTTTGCTTGGGCCAAGTCTTTGAAGCCCAATATTGAAGAAATCAGCAGCTGTGGTGGACACGTGTTAAAGAATGTTTCATTTGAACCATTCCAAATTAGTTCATGCTTGGTTTGCTTCCGAGTCTAATTTTTTAAAGCTCAACGTCAACATCAATTTATTATCACTGAAGTCTCCGAAGCTGATCTTCATGGATGTACTTTACTTTTCTGTTTACACATTTTTTACGTACCGAGGCAAAGTACTCGGTTTAGTTCTTACCTTCGCTTTTCATCTTATTTGGACTAGACTGAGTCAGACTAACTTGTGTTAGCCTTTTAAGTCTTCGAGTTGTACGTGTGGCCTTTTTGGCTTTCAATCAAAAAAAAATACTTTACATTTACAAAAACGTGATAAGGCCCATTAAATAGCCATGATGGGCTTTGATATCAAATATGTGGGCTAACTCCACGTGTCCAAATCTTATCCACTGTCGTACGTTACAAACCGCTTTCCCAAACAAGGAAACGGTCAACGCTGACTAGACCAAGGCCCGCGGCTCATCTCTCTCCATCTATAAATTTCAAACCCTAATTTCCTCCTACGATCAAAATCCCCAAAATCAAACCCTAACCAAGAAATCCTCCGTTGATAATGTCGACAAATTTCATCACTTTCCATCCCGCCACTCTCTCCGCCGCCGCCGGAGCTCGCCGTAAACCTGATCCCAACTCTGGAAATTTCAAACCATCGTCCACCAGCTGGTTCACTCCGATCTTCGGCTGGCCCAATACCCCAAACTACATCGACTCTATTGCAGATTCAGAGTCGGTTGTTGCAGATCCAGAGCCTAAATCGGCGATGAAGGGGAAGAGGTTTGTGCCTGGAGGGTTCACGGATGAGAAGGCTAAGCAGTTGAGGATGATGACGACCGGGAAGGATGCGTTTCATGATGTGATGTATCACTCTGCCATTGCTTCAAGGCTGGCTTCTGATTTTAACACCAAGTCGGAATCTTGATAAATCTGGTGATGCTGAATGATGCCTTAGCGCTATGTGCTATGTATGTGTCTTGTTGAAAAAGTGACGTTGATGCGTATTATTAGGGCTAAGTTTTATCAGCTTTTAATTTGCGTGATGTCTTGCAGTCTATTCAATAATGCTTGTCTTGTATTGTGGATAATACTATCAAGTGTAGCTGAAGTTGTGATCTTGATTTGGAACATTACTATCTTTTAAAAGTATTTGATCTGAACTTTTCAAAGTTTTTGATGTGTTTTTGCTCTTTTTTTCTTATTTGTACATCTTGTTGGATTTTGTATCTACGGAATTGTTGGATGTTAGTGGGAGATGAGATGATTGCAAAGTATATAATACTAGTGTGATGAGGACTGATTATGATGTTTGTTTGCGTGCAACTTGGGTTTGGCACTTTGGCTGGGATAAGGATGACAACTAACTTCTCTGTCGTTATTGGCCAATGATTGATGACGGAAATTGGGTTTATGATTAATAAGTTAGATGGAGTGAGGTTGATGTGTTGATGATGAAGGCATATTTGGATCTTCAGTTTGATTCTGGGACTTATGAAACTGGTGGGACTTATGAAATTGGATCTTTGCGTAGCACCTATTGGAATATTCTGTTGTGATGATTCAGAGATGTTCAAAATTTTGCAGCAAGTTCGAAATGTGACAAAGATATTTTAGTTCAGCAATTTGATAGTATGCTTTAGTGGAAATTTCAAGATCCAAGATATGTGATCAATCTCTAATTGATAACAGTTGAAGAATATTGTTGGAGCCTTGTTAGTGTTATATGATGCCAATTTACAAATGAGGAAATTACTCAGTCAATTTGAATGACAAATACTAATGAGCAGTCCAAATGTAAAAGTCAAGGATAAGTAACAGAGTACCAGAAATGAGGAGCTTCTGCTCTCTGATCTCTCAGCAGAGTGAGGTTTCAAGCAATGAATCCTCAGATTCTGATGTTTCCCTGGAAAGCAGTAAATGTCAAAATGTTCTACCACTTTGATCAAACAAAAAAGTTCTAGCACTGAAACACTCAGAGAATAGTTGGGAAGCAAAATGCAAATGGGGATTACTTTGGTAACTTGATGATGGGATATATAGAACAAGAAAGCATAAGCACACTGTATATATAGACCGAGTGGCGCTAACTCATAACCTGCAAACTCACCTATCATCAGATAAAGAAGCATCGAATTAATAGAAATGTATAAGCTCACCAATGGGTACCCTAGAGTAAACAGGGTAGTAAAGAGTGACAATCACAAATAAAGAATAAAGAGATCATGTTAGGGATACTGGTAGTTTCTCTATATGACTCTCATCTAGAAAGTAAACTTTTAAGCTCTATCAAATGTTCATCATTTGAGATATTGAGAGAAAGACGAAGGTTACTTATCAATGATTGCTGCTCCCAACTTAGAGGTCCAGCTGAATGGAGAGTCCTTAGTGTGTAGCGATATCCTTCCAACTCTAATTGATGAATTCTTGATGCTGATGATTTTTCAGGTGACTCAGTTGCGATATAAAGCTTTCCATAACTTGGGGCACATGATGATTCAGCATCGCTAACATCACTGTCTCTATAAGCAGTTGGATAAGAGTGGATAAACGGAGTCCAGCTGTCTGAGGTGCTACAGCTACCAATGGAGCACATATCACTGTCTTCATCGTTGGAGTCAGATCTTACAGAAGTGAAGCTGTCAAAAAACTGATGATTTGGTTCACTCCTTGGCGCTATAACTGGAAACCTAATTATCAGAGACGATCTACCGTGGTTTGTACCATTCATATGACACTGAGAAGGCATCACATATTCACCAGACAGATTTTCCATAGCGCGATAAGTTTGACCCTCTTTCTCCAAATTTCTGTATTTCCTTGATGGCCCTGCAGAGTATTCCCATTCAGTAGCCTTATATGTAGTGCTTTTTCCCCATTTGTTTGCGAAACCAGTCAGCGTCTCATAATAGTTTCCATCTTCATATTTCAAGGCCTGCTGCAGTGAAAGAGAAATTTGAAATTGCTAGAAGAGCATATGAGCATGCAACGTATGTAAAAGATGGCTAAACACAGAATTTTACAAAATGGGCATATACGGAAACAATGATACCAAAATGATACGTGAAGAAGTTTATACCTTCCGAATTACAGTCCATTTGCCATCTTCCCAAGAATGTCTGACTCTGATTTCATCCAAATTTACTAAAAGATTCACCAAGGAGCCATGAAGCTCAACGAGGATCTGCTTCTTTCCCAATCCCTTAAGAATTTTTCCTACTTTCCAGGAGAAGTTGTCAAACACTTCCACAAAATCACCAGAAATCCAAGTCGTAGCTACCACCAATGGAGGACGAGGTCTAATGGCCTCCCTAGACACCCATCCTATCACTTGCTCATACGCAAATTTGTCATATTTGACAGTGTAGTTATTCCCATCACCAGATATTATTTCTGCTGGCCGCCAAGAGCCAGTTGGCACCTCTCGTTTGCTGAAAACTTCTACTTTACATCCTTTAGTAAACCTCATGGTTAGACTGTTCAAAACAAACATGAAATTTCAACATCATAACTCGTTAAAAGTATCAGATTGTTAATGCAACACAAAAGCAAAATCGAAAAGTTACAAATCATACTCCATAGCAATGAATACCATGTTTATCTCCCCCAACTCAATTTCAAACAATCGAAAAGTTAAATCCTTTTCTTCAAAATCAGCATTGAAGTAACAATGCAATCACAAAAGCAACAACAATCAGATCAAACATACACAAAATAAAACAACCTAAGCAATAGCAATTCCACAAAATTCCTAAAAATTAAATCTTTGAACAATAAAAGCAAAACAAAAACTGACCTGATGACGGTAGGCCAAATCAACTGCAGATGCTCCGTCCGATCGTGAGCGATAAAGGGATTTAATTTAGGGTTTGTTGGATTGATGGAATGGAATGTGTGTTAGGAGGTTTTTGGGTTCTAATTAATTAATCAATTAATTATATTTGTTTGAAGTCAGCTTGATGGATTAATGTGTACTTAGGTCCATATTTACTACTAATTTAAAGACCTAAGACTTGGAACAAGTCAGAGGTTCAGACTTTTCTCATTTTTTTGATTTAACCATTGGGCAGAGATCGCAGAGATCGATGACTGACGTTAGGCAAGCTTTAAAGCAAATTGTTATTTCTAGTTTTTAAGGTGAATCTCTTATTTTAAGCTTTTCAGAAGCCTTGAATGACAATTCACATGTTTTGCTCTAGTTTGAAGAAAGTTGTAACAGGAAAACTTCAGTGGTCTCCGAATTCCACTGCATTGTAAAACTTGGAAGGCATCCTCAAGCAGTAGTCGACGAGTATCAGTTTGTTTGTAATGTCAGTGTCCATACCGAAATGAGAATGCCATAAAATATCAAAAGGGTGGGAAGAAACTAATTAGGATGAACCTTATAATTCCTAGCTAGAGGATCAAACTATCCTACAAAACTACAATATATAGTAGAAAAACTTGTCTCCTTGATTATTGCAACGTAACTTCAGTGAGCTCTTCAGCTGCAGGTGCATAGTCGTAGCCATCATCATCGTCACCATCACTCTCAGATGCGATATGAGGAGCAAGATTGTAGCATATATCAGTATCTTCCTCATGTACTTGCTTTAGGAAATTGCAAGCAGTCTCTGAAATGGAAGCCATTTGAGCTAGCTTAAGTACTTGGAGAATCTAGTGATGTTTGAATTCTAATGAAGGTGACTAGGTGAGGCAAGACTTGGTGTGTTTTTTTGATATGAATGATGTTTGCAGTGTTTGATGTCTATATAGTGGGAGTGAAGCTGCAATGCTCACTGTGGCATGCTGCATTCTTGTGGAGATATGTGTGTTGGGATCCAAATGTGTGTTGGTCTCGGTCCGAGAACAAGTGTCAAGATTTGATTTGTCCACTTAAGATTTGATATTTGACATGTCACAAATCCTTTACAAATATGGAAAATGTTGAGCATCAAGCATATGAAAGTTGGGTTGTAGGAACAAGATGCTCTCTACTGTGGAGAATGCAAGTTATGAATAAGATGCTCTTTCATTATCTCATTGAGTTATGTTGATGTGGGAATGTTTTCCTTTTGTATCAATCTTTTTAAATACTTTAATGATAAAGAAATTAAGTTTGACAAATTATTTCACATCCATTAGTTAATTGGTAACGTTTAGTATATATTGAATCATGAATCAATAAATATTTATATGATATTTGTTTATACTAAGGGACAGATTCAATATAAACTCGAATTTAATTATTAATGACTCTTAACATTTATTTTACGATTTTTAATGGAGAAAAATAAGACAAACGCTCGTCGATTTTTTTGAAAACAAAAATATCGAGATAATGTTTTATTGAAATAAGAAAAATCTACATGTATTCACCCAATCGATTTTCAAGAACCAAATTTTGAGAAATGACATTATAACACCGTCTCTTGAGTTGCCAGATTATCTTTCTTATCTTTTCCTAGATTTCCAAATTAATTATTAATCTATTTTGTATATATCAACTTTATTTAGACTCCAAAAAAAGGATTTATTACATAAAATTAGTACGAAAATGGGATGATCTTTTCTCAAAATATAAAAAAGGGAAGAAGTTGGTGTCATACATTTTCATAAACAAGATTTCATACCATTTAATCACATGTAATTTTTAAAACATGCACATATTTATATGCATGCATTGTCAAAGTTGTGTCTACAACACTAAAACCCTAACTAGAGAAATATTCATAAACATGAGCTGAGCAACTCACAAACAGATGTGCAGTCCCTCCCGGCGGACCGCATCGTTCCGCTAAACTTTGATAACGTTATTCAGCTCCCCGAAACGGATGTAAGGCCGTCAGGGTATGACTTGTCTGACCGGCACCAAATGTCCGAGACATTAGTACTGCCTGTTATTAATGTCTCGGACCCTGGTGCAGGACAACTAATGTGTGACGCTTGCGAAAAATGGGGCGTGTTTCAGGCCGTAGGTCATGGCTTGTCCATGTCATTATTGAATGAGTTGGAGGCTGAGACTAGGAAATTGTTTGCATTGCCGATGGAGGAGAAAATGCGAGCTGTTACCAAGCCAGGGGAATATGCAGGGTATGGGCTACCAAGAATGTCCAAGTTTTTCGCAAATGAGATTTGGTCGGAAGGTTTTACGATCAGAGGCTCGCCGGAGGAGCATGCGAGAAAACTTTGGATGGACGAGGCTCAGTGTGTTAAATTTTGGTACGTCGAAAAATTACATAAGTTGCTCGTCACATATGAATAAAATGTCTTTAAAGTTGATAAGGTTTTTTGTGACAACAGCAATGTGATGAATGAGTATCAAAAGGAGTTGGAAAAGCTGTCCAAGAAAATCATATCATTGATGATAACCTCACTAGGTTTAAAGGAAGACGACGTCGCATGGATGAAAGCCAGCGATGGGAATCCGGACGCATGCCACCAAATGCTCTTCGTCTCAACTCCTACCCTATATGCCCAAATCCCAGCAAGTCTATAGGAATGAACCCGCATACCGACACATCCATCATCACGTTGCTCTACCAAGGCAATGTAGGTGGTCTTCAGATCGAAACGGATGACGGAGAGTGGGTGAACGTCAAACCCGTTGAAGGTGCATTGGTTGTCAACCTTGGAGATTTGATGCACATTTTTACTAATGGGAAGTTGAAAAGTGTGATGCATCGCGTCATGGTTAACGGGTCTAGGCATCGGATATCGGTAGGGTATTTCTTCGGACCGCCACGAGATGCGGAAGTTGCACCAGCAGGGAAGCTGGTGGAGGAAGGGAAGTGTCAAGTGTATCCAACTGTGACATGGGATGAGTATATGAAGCTCAAACACACATATGGACAGAAGTCACTTGAGATGATTAAGATAGTAAAAGAAAATTGAATTTTTGGATATTGAGTTAATTGGGCCGGCCTAGTCAACTTCAAAAGCCCAATTGTTGTATTGAATAAATGGTCAAATCACATCAGATGACATGTAACAATAGTTTGTCAAATATGGAAATTGCCTTTGCATTTGGCTTTTGATAAGTTCACTTTTTGTGGAAAATTTGACATGTTCACTTTGATGGGTAATTTTAGTGTTTGTGGTGTGTCGGTGTGAAGTTTTCTTACTCTTTAAACATCATTTCACACGCATATGATGTCAACTAAAATCCATGGAACACAAATCATGAAATCTTGTAGTTGGAAATCTTGAGTCCAAGACCTCGAAAGTAAGACAGAGCAGTGCACCAGATGAAGAAGAAGGAAAACAAATCTCCATTTGTTTGCGTGAAGATGTAGACAATTAAGATCTGGAGCTTGATCACTTATATTTATAAAGAGGGCATGTGCATCATGGACCCCTTTATCTATCTTTTTGTGCTTCATTTTGATGCAGCAAAATGTGCAGAGCTAGGATATGGGTTCCAATGATTCAAAACTAACATACAAGAAAAGGTGTGGATGGATATGGATAGGCAGAACCCACTTGAAAAAAGGTCCAACGTATTCTGGTCCCTGTTTGGTAATGGGTAAGTGTTTTAATGTCTGATGTCAGTTTCAAAAGGCAATGATCACAATCCCCATCAAGAGGGCTGTTTAAGTTTATTGATTATGAAGTAGGTAGGTAAGATTGGTACGAGTATGGAGTCATGGAAATGGAGTAAAGTTGAAGGAAGCAGATGATGCATTTGGTTGAAATGGGTGATAGAAGGAGATGGTGTTTTGGGTATAGCAAGAATCACATGCATTACACACTTGCCCCACTGGCCACTAGGGCCTTAAACTCTGGGAGGACCGACCGACTCATCAATCAGTCCGTGAACAACTTGTTGTTGATGAAGTTTTAAAGATTGTGATATGAAGGAGAGATTCAACAGCTGTGTGATGCAAACCAAATTGTTATGCTGGTAGCGAAGAGATATGGAGAAAATGAACAGCAACTACAGATCAAGAACAAAGGAAGTAAAGATAAAAGCTAAGGGAATGTGAAACAGGGATGATCTCAAATGTTTAAATCCAATGGTTCCC